>MRSU01003032.1:0-24766 GCA_008369845.1 Trichomonas gallinae | reverse complement strand
TTCATTTGTAAGCTATTCAAAATCAATAAATGCAGTTATATCATATCTATATATAATATATATCCTATATTTTAAATTTCGTGAGTAAAAAAATTGAATAGATCCCCGAAAACCCAGCTGATCCCCGAAAAGCGGATGACGGTAAATCACAAAATTTTTGAAATGAAAGATACGATTTTAACGACGTCATCTGTATGTGGAGCATGTACCATACCAGAATATAATGGAGTCAATATTGATTGTCACTATTTTCCTATGTCCTCTATAACTAGCATACGATATATGATTTTCCTGAATTGTTATGTAGAAATGTTAATAAATAAGGAGTATAGCATTTTCCATTATAATGCTTTTTGTCATTAAACTTTTAGGATTATAATCATGAAGTTGTGCACAAATATTATAAACAACGCAATATTAACATGCTTTAATAAGAATAAAGCTCTCGTAGAAATGCAATTAATTCAATAATAAAATCAGCCAAAATACTGATATTTGTTGAAAAAATCAATAATTTTCATAAAAGTGATTGTATATTTGACATGTAAACTATGATTACTGACAAATATTTGATGAGTAATGAATTGAACGAGATTATTTCTTTTTATCTTCCAAACGGGCTTCCAAGTGAGGAAGATATAAGAAAGATGTCTGAAGATGAAAGAAATAACCTTTTTGAAATACAAAATGCAATAATAAACAACTTTCGAAAATTAACTTTGTTCAAACTATATGAAATGGAAATGAAAATGATGAAAGCAACCAAAGCTTTAACACGCACTCAGGAAACAAAATCCGAAGAACCCCAAACCGAAGAAAAAATCGAAAAACAAAAAGAAACAGCAAAACCGGCTGAACCATCAAAAGATAAGCAGCGTAAAGCGAAAATTATCGATACACCGCAAAAATCTCCCAAGAAAACACCTGCAAAGACAACAAAGATAAAACGACAAGATACACCAAGGCCAACGAAACCCACAACAAAATCTATGACGAAGACCCCAGCGAAAACGCCTGCAAAATCTCCAAAACCTACTCCACAACTTCATGATTATAATCCCAAATTTAAGGCAATTGAAGACAAACTTTCATCGATATCATCTAAAATTAGACAAGCTCCTCCACCTAACCCTTATATTCATTAGGGAAAAAATACTATTTTTTAATTTTGTTTATAAAAAATATTTTGTATAATAAACATAGTATACTTAGAATTTATTAGCTAAACATTAATAAATTTTCTATACTTGCCAATTAATTCTAGTCTAGTGAAAATCCTCAAAAATTTCAAATCATTAATATTATTAGTGTTTAAGCATAATCAATGTCTCATACGCGAGAGATTATGTCTAATATATGAAACAGAAATGTGTAACACTTATATTTAATCATTTTTCATTCATTTTATTTAAATTTACATGGCAAAAATATAGTTTACACGGCAAAATAATATTTTACATTACAAAAATTAGAAAGATTTACATGGCAAAAGAATTAATTTACATTACAAAAATATAATTTACGTGACAAAATAAGTGATTTATGTGTCAAAAGTTTATAATAAACGGTCTCAATGTCGAATGAATTGATTTCCAAGTTAAGAAAGCTCCAGAACGATTTTATCAATGATAGTATGCTTTATGGGACAGAGAAATCGCGTAAATCATCCATTGTTCCTATGAGAAGCACTAAAAAACAAGCAAAAAAGCCAATTACAAAGAAAAAAACTCCTAAATATGAAGAAAACATTATTGATGATGACGAAATAGTATTTACAACCAGAAGAAACAATAAACCTGTTCAAATTAAACCACAAATTGTTTTCAAATCAGATAAATCAGAAAAAAAGAATCAGTTGTCTTCACGTCAAATAGAGTCTCAATTCCAAATCTTTATGAGGTCAAAGCAGTTTGAAGACAGGAAAGCAGCAATTTCACTCAATAAATTCTTCAGATTGTGGAAAAGTCGAATTATTAACTCAATCCTTCGTAAAGCCAACCAAAAGAAGAAGAACTCTAAGAACACGTTGAAATTCTCTTCAGTTCAAAACTCGATTTCAATTGAAAAGAAAAAGAAGACAGGAAGACCTGGATTGTTCGACAAAGAGCTCAAAAAGAATAAGAAGACTAATTTGGTCACTGAAGAAGTCCAAGCAACGCCTACAGATGATGATTCTTCGGAAGACGATGATCTTTTGGTCAGATACACTCACGAATTAATTGCTGAGAGCAAGAAGATTACGAAAAACCGTCAATATCAGTCAAGTGACTCAGATTACGATTTCGAAAAACTAGAACAGCCGCCAATTCCTAAATTATCGCCACCAAAGCCAGCTCCTCTGCCTCCAACAACCGTGAAGCAAAAACCGCTGAATCCTGACAGCGATGATTCAATTGACGAATTAATCACGAATGTTAAGGAATTGGTGCAGAGGAAACCAACTAAAGTTGAAGTTCCAATACCAAATGATGATTATGAAGATGATTACAATCTTGAAGAAGATTTGAAATTAAGATCTGTTTTAGAAGCAGCCAGACTGAGACAGGGAACAAAGATGGCTAGACACACAGAGTTTGATGACAAAGATAGCGATGATGTCGATAAAGAACTCACAGAAAGACATGTTAGTAGATTAATTTCGCCAAAACAGCCTATTCCGAGATACGAGGACAGTGATCAAGAAATTGAACAAGAAGTTGCAAGCATTAAACGAAGCAAGAAGCAAAAAGAAACAAAAATTATTTATAATTCGTCTGATATCGAAAAAGAAGTTACAGAAATCCAATCTAAGCGAACACATTCATTCTCAGCATCACCTTCATCATCTCCACATAAGGATTCTCCAAGAAAGCAAATTGAATCTCCAGTTACACAAAATTCACTGAAATTAGAAAGTCCATCAAGAATTTCAAGCCCAATTATGCCAATTCCTGCTCAAAATCAAGCATTGAAGGTTGATCTTGGCTTTGACATGAGTTCTGAAGAAGGAGAAGAAATTCATAAATATCTTGAAGATGAAAACGATGCTTCAAGCAATTCATTCGATGAAGAAGCTAAGATTGGTGCATATTTGAAGATGAAAAGGAAAGAATTCCAAAACGAATTCGAAAATGACGAATTCATGAAAACAACGAAGCTTTCTTCACCAAAGAATGAAGTTAAATTTACACCATCGAAAACTTCACCAAAAATAATGATTACTTCACCAAAGAATGAAGTAAAATTCACACCATCGAAATTCAGCGAATCATCACCAAAAACAGTGATGTCTCCGCCAAAAGATATATTGAACATCGAACATGGCGTTTATATCTCGCCAATGAAGCCAGGAAGGATGAATATCATTGGCCAGAATTCTCCAAAGATCAGCATTCTCGATGACGACGATGATAAATTGCTCGAAAAGTATTCATTCAATGAACATAATGCATTTGAGAGTGGAAGCGACTCTGATGCATATATTATGAAGAAGCAGCGAAAATCTTCACTTATTGACAATGATGATTACACAAATGCAAACATAATGAAGAAACAAACAAAGTTTTCATCAATTGACAATTCTGTTGATACAAATGCATATATAATGAAGAATCAATCAAAGAATTCACCAACTTACAATGAATATGACACAAATGCAAGCATAATGAAGAAACAACCAATGTCTTCATCAATTGACAATTATGACGACTCAAATCGATATATTATGAAGAAGCAGGCGAAGTCGTCATTAGTTGACAATTATGATGACTCAGAAAAAGAAATATTGAATATTATTGCTGAAAGCAAGGCAAGACCAAGTGTTTTGAAGCCTGTTGAGAAGAAATCTGTCGGTTGGAGCACTGAATCTGATGATGAAGACAGCCAATTCCCGTACTCACCTCAAAAACTGAATGAATCTGATGAAAAGCCAAAAGTTGAAGCGAAATCACCACCAAAGATTATCCGCAATGATTCCGATTCGGATGATATTGACGATTTTGTCGTTGAAAACTCAAAATGGAACGAAAATGCGGAAATTAAAACTTCGTCTCCTATTGAAAAGAAGATTTCACCTGAGCAAAGACTTGCTCAAATCAAAGATCTTCTCGAGTCTGTTGGCGAAGAAGAAGTGTCTGTTTCTAGTTTAGATGTTGACGTCAAATACAACGAATTAATGGATCTCGATATAACAGATTCAGATCTCGATAAATCTGATCTCGAAGAATGAAAAATAAATCCCTTGAAACCCAGGAGCATAAATTGATGATAATTTATTTTTCAAGATATCTGCCTTGGAGAGCGAGGATTGATTCCTGGAGAGCGGCGATGCTGTCTTTGGTTGATTGCTCGTTCGATATTGAGCATAATATCTACAGTCTATATTCTGATTTTGCTTGCAAAATATTTCAAAAAGCTATTAGAGATTCAAGTTGACCAAATAATTCATGTTTACGCATTACAGATTTGCAGTAGGTATGTGATATTTTACTTTACTGTGAGATGTTTAGTATCTCATCTATTCTTGTTTCTCAAAAATATAAAAATCGGCATCAATTGTTGTTATTACGTCAATTACAATATTGTTATTATTGTTATTATTACGTCAAAATCCAGTACCATTTATTCCAAAAGTTACATTCGAAAAATTTGTTCAATATTGGATGAGAGTTACAAGAGAAGTATGTCAGCAGAAGCCCCTAATTTTTTTATGATATGATATGATATCTTGTTGGAATATATTTTTTTAATTGCTGAATTTTTATTTTCAGATTTTAATGATATACTTAAGTTTAAACAGTTGCTTTTTAAAGCTTCATTACTAATTTTTAAGCACAAAGATAGTTTCTGCTTAGCACAAATGAAAAAATAACCATCAAAAAATTTTGAATTTCATAACTCCAAAGATCCTAGGCAAAAATCATATATACATATAGTGTTTTTATGGTAGAAGTATTAATACTCAAGCTTCGTTAGGAAGTTTATTGCAAATTCATTTGTTTGAAAATGAAAACATAATATTTGATTGGTATTATCCAAGTTTTATTATAACTATGATGTAATGTAAAACTATGTACGAAGTTAAACATAATAAACTTTAAATAAAAAAACAATTATAAATCATTTCATTAGTCTGTTAGTGTTCTTCAAGAATGTCGCTGCTAGCGATTCGTACTTAGGATATTCTTTGAGTGACGTGAAGTAAGGAACCAAGCCGAGTCCAATCAATGCCTTGGCACAGTCAATGTGGAAAGACATTGTGCATATGACTGTGAGAACTCTGGTGTAGAGTCTTGGTTCTTTCAGGAGTCCAACTAAGCTCTTAAAGTAGTCGATATATTCCCTGCAATATCCAATCCTTCCAAGGCAATCTAAAGTAACAATGAGGCTGTTGTTTGCTTCGACATCTTCTGGTTTTGTTATTGTGTAACGAATAAATGTTGTTAAGAAGCCGGACTCTTGCAATCTTATCAATATAGAGATGTCTATTGGTGAACGAGTGATTATTGAAGGCAAAGCGTTCATTATTAATGGATTTGATGACTCAGCGAAATTCTTCATCAATGAAGAAAATTCGCTGGAATTAGCTATAACCGCTCTCAAGTTCTGATTGGAGAACAACAAGACAAACAGTTTGAACGAATTAAGTGGATTGAATTTAGATTCAATTGACAAACGAGATAAATCGTTTGCAAAAAGACTTGCTGCTGTCGGAGAAGAAGCCAATCTGAGCAAAATTATCCACGCGTGGTTGCTTTCTCTGACTCTATTGAACAATAGTTTAATCAAGTCCTGTGATGCAGGCAGCAAGTTACTGCGCAGCATCAAAGAAATTGCAGGTTTCCATAGATTTTCTGTTTGCAAGTGTTTCAAAATTATTCCGAAATCGATATAACTCAAATCTTCATCTAGATGCATCAGACCATTATATGCTGCTTCTGCTGTTTGAGCATCAGACGAATCCAAACAAGCAATAAATGCAGCACGTGTGTGCGAACCTCTTTGTGCAGCATATGAGACGTTTTTCTCCATCAAGTAGAATAATATTCTGACAAGATCAGCTCCGTATTGTGTGTTTACAATATACTGCTGCTTCGTCAGCAAAATATCTAAAATGCACCAAGGATTGGAGTATTTAGCAAAGTGCTTAGCGTAGAATGTAAACAGAGGAAGCATTTTCTCTGGGCTTTTCTCTAATAATGTTCCAATAACTTGTGCGTGCGTTTGATTCAAGTTCTCGGGATATTTAAGCATGAATGTTCTGATGATTATTAAGTTTTGATTAAGCAAAGAATCATGTCTAGCTGGAAGAACACTGTATAAACCCAGTTTGTAGAATTCTAGAATTAAATCTTCTTTTTGTGTAAGCGAAACAATTTCGTTCAATATATATTTTAATTTCGAAACACTTACTGGTTTTGCGACATGTGAGACAATAATTCTTGCGTATTTATCGAATTTGGCTTCGTCTGTTTCTTTGCATGCTTCTGCTAGAGCGTGTTTGAAGTGGTGGGATCTTTCATCTGAAAGTTCTTTGATTATATCTTCTTCGCTCTCAAATTTAATATTTTTAGATCTGTGCTTTGTTGTTTCTGATGCAGGTGGAGAAGAATTTGTTGTTCCTTCAGATGATGTTGACGAAATAGTTACTTCTGTGGCAGTAGAATTTGTCTTATGCTTGTTGTTGTTTTCATTATTTTGATTATTATTCGCATCCATTTTTGATATTGGCGTCAAACCTTTCAAATGCAATTTCACTTCATTGTTTTGATTATTTATATTATTATTGTGCGAAACTGAGATTGGTGCTGGTGTGAAGTCGTTTAAGAATGGATTATCGGCGACATTTTGCAGTGCGAATGGATTAATTGGCTGGCTGATAGGAAGTTTTGGTTTTTGTTCGACAGAATGATTTCTGTCATTTTCGTTGTTGACTGTTTTTGTAATAACATTCATTCTCGCTTCTTGTGGCTTTGCAAACATTTCGTCAAATAAGTCTTCTTCTTTCTTTGATTCTTTGTCGCGTTTGTCATCATTTTTGTCTTGTTTTTCTTTGAGTTCTTTCTTCCTTTTTCTTTCGAGGTCTCTATCTATTCTTTCTATTGGTACTGGCTTAGCTAGTTCCTGGTCTATCAGTTCTTTGTTTGCTAATGCATCGGCTGCCAGATAATCAGCGTATTTTTTGACTTCTTTCTCTCTCGTGTTCGGGAAAGAAACTTTTCCTGATTTAAACTGTTCATATATGTATGAAAAGTCTGGACGTTTCTGTGGATCCGCGTCCCAGCACTGCTCTATCAGTTTTCTAAGTGGTATTGGTGTTGATGCAGTGAATGCTGGCCTTTGTCCTTCGCGGGCAACTTTCTTTTGAACATCATTTACAGAATAACCGCTGAATGGTCTCATTTTTTCAGCCATTTCGAATAGTATCATCGCGTATGAATATACATCGGCCTTCTTGTCGTAGTGGTTGTCTGTGAAGACTTCTGGAGCGATATATATTGGCGTTCCAATTTTTCTCGTGTATTCTTGATCAGAATCGTAAAAACGCGCAATACCAAAGTCGCACAGCTTAGGGTTGTAATCATCATCGAGTAAAATGTTGCTTGGCTTTAAATCTCTGTGAAGTATATCTAGAAGATGAACGTGCATCATTCCGAACGCAACACCCATTGCGACTTTCGTGAGCTTTGTGCCTGTGAATATGTCCGATTTCTTTTTGTTCAAGATTTGCTGATCGAGAGAATTATTTGGCTGAAATTCTGTAACAATCGAATAGGGCGGGTTCGTTGTAAATGCCACAAGGTCAACAAGGCAGCAGCAGTGACATCTTGCCATTGTTCGGACTTCATTTGTAAATTTTCGATAATTATCCACATAAACTCTATCTTCGAAGACTTCTTTGATTGCTACAAACTTGCCTGTTCTCTTGTCAATGCCTTTATAAACTTTTGCGAAGCCTCCAGATCCAATTGTTTCCAAAATCTCGAATTTTTTGTTGTCAACAGCGTACTTGGGCAGTTCTAAAGTCAGTATCGTGATTGGGTCCATGCCATTATTAAAGTCCGCCTCGTCTTCGTCTGATAACATTAAAAATTTTAAACCTTCCGAACCCTTTATCAAAATTTTCTATATGCTCTCACAAAATATGCGTCTTCACAAAATTTTTTACGACTCAGTTTTAGCCGAAAACTCGATAAAACTGATCTATATCATTCATAGATGCCATTTCACAAATAAAAATGAATAAATTTTAGACCGTGAGGATTAAAAAACTCATTCTTCTAATAATCACAAATATCAAACTATTTATATAGCTTTTCATAACACATTCTACTAGCCCATACTAAACACTATATGAACGTCATGGCTAGCTTTAAAGTTATCTTTTAGTTAGTCCAATAAATGGTGAACAATTTCATGGAGAAATTTCCGTTTTACGCAATATTAAAGTTTTAATTTCTGCATTTTCTTCGCAATATAATAGCATGCTGAAATAATATTCATCAATTTCGAGAGCAAACCAACAATATGAAGAGATTGAGCATCAAGGAAACTCTTATCATCCTTTTCATATATTAACAAAACTTTCATATAATTCGTTAAACTATTAATGATCAATACTTATGCTTATAAGATTTAAAAACGTTTCATATTCTTTTAAAATCAAGTCAAAGTTCTCATATATATGTTATAAAACTACTAGTTATATATAAAAATTTAATGCCATGCCTATACGTCTGACATTCATGAATAATGGTTCAATAATCATGATTAAAAATCGAATAATTGAGAATATAAGTGGAAAAACTTTTATTTACTGACTAGTAGCTATATATAATGAAGTGCAAATCTGATAATACTTGACAAAATATCCTCAATATCTCATAATTTGACGTGTAAAGTGTCAATATCCTATTAGTTGTCATGTAAAGTGTCAATATTCCATAATGGATAATAAAGAAGATCAACTTGAAGTACTTGGTGTTGTTGAAGACGAAAATCCAAGCGGAATTGGCAGACGCATTGAGTGGATGACAAAGAGACAGACACTGGCGACAATTATATTGTTTGCTATGTGCAATGTCACATTAATTCTTTTCCTCATCTTTGCTCCTCCGATTTTCGTTACTCAGACTAAAGATTTCCAGTCAAGGGTTGATTCATCTGCTTCTAACAGATTCCATCTTAAATTCCAAGGCATGAAATATTTCAATAGTTTCTTAACTCTCGATATTGTCTTTAATCAGACTGACTACTACGCAGAGCAATTAAATTACAGCATCAAACTCAAAAGCTCGCAGAATTTACACTTAAAGAAACAAATTGTCGATATTATAACAACTCCTGAGAAAACTATTAATGTTTCATTCCCACCAAAGAGCAACTACTCAGAAAAAATACGTTTGATCGCAAAAGGTGTTATTAATTTTGATACTTTAGATTATATTTTAACAATGCAGCAACCACCTGGTTCTAATCTTCCAGGATTCTTCACATGGCACTTTGCTGATCCTTCCTATTCCATTTTGAGCCTTTTCATAAGACTCGTTTTCTTCGTAATTTCCTTAATTATGTTCTTCCGTTTGCTTGTTTCTGACGTCAAATACGAAAAGGCCAACATTTCGACAAAATTCGTTTTCCAGTTGGTTTTATTGTTGATTTTCGCATGTGATCCGTTCTACATATTGGCGTACTTCACACAAACGCCATTCTTCGCTCTCTATGATATTATTATTTGTTTATTCAACTTAACATACACAGCATATGTTGCTCTTGTATCTATTTCAATGAGAAATCTTGCGTATAAAGATTATTCCAGACTTTGGCTTATCCTTCACTACATTCCATTCTTATGTGCATTTTGCTTCTTCACATTCATCTCCGCTTATAATGTTTGGCAAATTAACAAAGATCCATTATCTAAAATTACTCCAGTAATGAGAGGAATTGGCATTGTTAAGTTTGCTTTAGCTGCTTTATTCCTCCTATCTATTGTAATCCATATATTCCTATTCAAGACAGATATTGCAAATGAAAAACCAGCTTATTCGCTTTTGTCACTTATATTCTTTATTACAGTTTTATTCTCTGAAATCTATGGCGCACTTAATCCATATCTTGAAACAGATGCAGCATCTCAAACATTCACATTGATTGCTTGTGCTCTTTACACTTTCTTCTTCAGCTTCATTAACTGGCCTGTTGAAGGAGTAGATGTTAAGAATCCAGATCCAGAAATGAATATAGAACAAGGTGCTTCAATTGTCAACGAATAATCTATCTGTAATAAAAAAATCGGTGTTAGAATCACATTAATGAAATAATAATGATTTTTCGATTAACAACATCATTGTGCTTTTTTCATTTTCAATTTTTTTTCTTGATTTTTCAGAAAATCAGTGGAATCATCCAATTAGCATCTAATTCGCACATATATTAAGAGCAGAGGTGAATGGAATGAGTTTTTTTTTTATTTTTAATAAAATGAAATATTCGATTTCACATAAATAATATAACACACTATACCATATTTTTCAACAGTTTAAGACCACGATGTAAATTCGGTTAATTTGAGTAAAATATTTTGATTTCCAAATTTTTGTTTGCGAAATTGGTTGATTAAAACTTGAAATCTTATAAAACATAAAGTTACCAACATGCTCCACATTTTAAAAACCAAATATATTCTTGTACCAGATTTTGCAAAATTATATCATATCTTTTTAGTCTAATAGATTAAAAGTATGCTTCATATAGGTAATAAATATTTTGTTTTGAGTGAATTATCCAAAAATAATTTTCAAGACATTTCAAATTAATCATGAACAGCTTTATAGTTCAAGTATGATATGAGTGCTGAAAGATGACGGAGTAATGGAAAAAAGCAACGCTAATACTTATTAACATTGTTCTATTTTATTGAAATTAAGAATAACAATATGGTGAAATATAATACAATTAGTGAAGTGTATCAGGCACTACAGTTCAAAAACATCAAGGTTATGATCTGTGAATGCTGATTCAAAATCAAACTGGGATGTATCGAAATTGGGAAATTCAGTGAAAGATACTTCATTACTATCATGTTTTTGAATGTTTGGCTGTACTGGATTTGTCTGATTATTGATGTCATCCGTCGTTCTATTTTTGATTTTTTCTCTTTGCATAGCAAGCCATCTATTCTTGCAATTCGTATTAGTTCTACCTACAAAGTATGTTGAAATCTCTTTCCATTTAGTTCCAAGCTCTTTCACTTTTTGATTCAATAACATATCATCTTCAGGCGTCCAGTCCCCATTATTGACAGACGGAGACAGGTAGTAGTTCCATCTATCTTTGCACTGTCGCGCATTCCTATTGTACATTAATTTCGCTATATTATCCCAATTCACTGCATATTGACCCATCAAAAGCTTGTATAACTGCGCATCTTCAGCGGCAGTCCACTTCTGGTGCTTGAACTTCTTCGTTTTGCCTGTGATCTTCTCCCCAGAATCCTTAGGCATAGAAAACCTATATATACAAGAAAAATGATAGATTTTGATTTCAAGAAAAAAAACTGACATCAACCGCACTTTTTACTCAATTTTGGCTAAATCGTCGAATTTGAAATAACTTTGAGAGCGAGGCTGTTCATCTGTTTGTGAAAAAAGTTCATCGTTTCTTCTCAGAAACTTCGATTAGATTGCTTCAAATATAGTTTTGAATTAAAATCACATTTCAAATATCATTGTTTTTCCTTAAACTCACATGAAATCATAATCTACAAAAAGTTTTTAACAGGTTTGCACTGCTGTTTTCTTTAATTTCTGTTAATTTATTCTTCATTTTTAATTTTTCATCATTAAACTTGTTGTTGCTCAAAATGTCCTAGCCAAAGATCAGATACATACAATTAATAGCGATATTACATTGACGATTCAATTATAAAACTCCAAAAATATAAAGACATGAAAAATATTTCAACAAAGATTAACGAATAGAAAGTTTAAACATCTTAAACACGTATGCACATTCATACGATGCATTTCTGCTCATATTGAAAGAAAAAAAATATAATTTTTATTAATAATTTATCAAACACGTGCAAATGCATAATTTTTCTTGAAAACATTGAGTTTTTAAGACAGATGTATTAAATAACTCCATTCAATGTGAATTGTTCCTTGAAATAGTACCCTTGAGGTTTTACTCGAAATCTTTTTCTATTTTTCTTGGGAATTAGCTTTTTCATATGGAGAAAATGTTTATTTAAACTTTTAAAATAAGAGAGTCGCTTATCTGCGGCCATAGAATCATATTCTAAAAGTGAATTGAAGCAAGCTTCGTTCTGAGAACTATTGACTAGGCTATAATGGGATTTTGTACTGCATACTGTCATTTTACAACAGATAACACTATATGCAATGACTTACTAATAAAAATATCATATTATTTGAAGATTTCATTTCATCAATGATTGAATGGTTCTAAACTATATCATTCGGTTATAGACCTAGTATTATATATATATATATATGTAATACCTGCTCTGAAACATGAGCATTAGAGAAAATTTAAAATTATTTGACATGTAAAGCAAAGATTTTTGTCGCGGTTTCAATTTGAATCAAAAATAATCGTATCATTAGAAAAATAGACTTCGTACGATATATTTCGAAATGGCGCTAGAATTTAGACTTCATATGCTTCACTGACATCAATGAATGGAATATAACGATAATATTAGAAAACTATCATAAATAAGCTCTGAAATATGAAAAAATCAAAAATAAATTGACATGTAAAGGATATTTTTGTCAAGACATCCATTTGAATCGAAAATAATCGTCACATTGAGAATTAAGGTTATAACTATTTCATAATTATAGATAGCTAATAATGCAGTGTAAAAAATTGAAAATTGAAAAATTTTAAACGAATTATGAAAACTTTTCAAAATTGAGACTAAATTTGGAATTCTGTATCATTGTGCATTGTAAAAATTGCTAAAATTTTGTTTGATTTGAGTTAACTTTTCACGTCACTTTTCTATAAAAAATGAACTACAAAGTTATTTTACTCGGAGACTCGACAGTTGGCAAAACGTGCATGGCCACTGTTGCTAGTCAGAACATTTTCCCACGCGATGCGAATTCTACAGTTGGTGCAAACGTTTTAAATCTTAATTATCAATTCGATAGCGCAGAAGTTAAACTTACTGTATGGGATACAGCAGGGCAAGAAAAATATAGATGTTTGGCACCAATGTATTACAGAAATCTCGATTGTGCAGTAATAATTTATTCAATTGATAGCAGGAAATCGTTTGAAGCTGCCGATTTTTGGATCGATAGCCTTCAAAGAGAACTGCCGACAATGCCACTTTTGTATCTCGTCGGAAATAAACGAGATTTAGAAAATCAGCGCGAAGTGCCAACAGATGAAGCCCAAGAGTATGCTAAACGCAATAATATGGTATTTTTCGAAATTTCAGCTCTTACATCCGCAGAATCTGTTACAGAAATATTCCGTTCGATTGCTAAGGACGCAAAACTGAAGTTAGATGCTCAGAAAGTCGCGACTCAACCAATTCGCATCGAAGAAAAAGAGTCAGGATGTTGTTAAACTTATTTGTTTGATTTTGATATTTATTTCTTTTATTTTTGGTCTTTTTAAGATTGTTTTATTAAAATGGCGAAGAGTTTGGATATGTTTAATATGGTTTCTCGTTTATTCATCGTTGAAATTATATTTAGAAATGAAAAATTTCGTTTTAAATTTATGAATTTACAATACATACATATATATTCCAAACAATAACATATTCTATCGCAGGAAAGTCGATCTGACTTTCGAGTCAAATCCTGATGTATCAATACCAGATTTTTCTGCGGCAATTGATGCCATAAGCAGCCAATTCTCCATTGTGTCGGCTTCAGACTGAACAATGTTGGCTGTGCTTGTCTCCAAAGCGAGTTCTTCGTCAATTGTCATCAAAAATGAAGAAGTATCTGTTGCTGCAGCCCTTACATCCTCATTCCAGTGGCTCTCCATGGCGTGGTAGATCGCTGGCGCGTAATAAGGGAAGATAACATCTTTCATTCTCGCTACAAAATCTGCTCCTTCGTCATTTGTCCATATATTAATGGCAGTGAGCGCTAATCTTGGGCTGTGCATGTTAATACACTCGGCGAGGATCTTAAAGAACGGCGTGGTCAACGCCATGACTTCTTCATCTTCGAGATTTGGAAGAATTACCATAATATTGAAAATAAACGATACTTGCTTAGGTATACTTTGCCTTGGCCAGTGCCTAAGCATTATATCGACAACAGAAGCACCATGCTCTGGGAAAAGAACTGACATTTCTGAAAACTGAAGATCGAAGAAGCAAAAGAAGTCATGAGTGCACAAAGGAGCAATAATTTGGAGAAAGAACTCTGAAAACGGTGATGGATCAATGCTTATGAAGTATTGATTTATAATTTTCATACAAGCCCAAATTCTTGTAGGACAGATTCCTGTTGACATGAAATCTACGATTAACTCTTCTATTCTACTTATAACTCCGTGAACAACATCTGGCTTTGCCTTCAAAATATGGGTGAAAAATAAAATCAGCATATCTCGCTCAGTTCCATCGAACGAGGCTGTCATATCTATTAGCTTTCGTAAAAATCCTACTGAAAACGAGTTATCTGCAGGATAAAGCTGGAAAAATCGAATTAAAATTGAATAACCAATTGTCGAATGCAAAGACATAGAATATGTCGGGAAAGTGAAGTCCTCCAGATACATTTGTTCCTTTGGCACAAATGGCAGAGTTCTGATACAATTATTTGCAATAATATTAACAATCATGTGTCTTAAATCTTCTGGTATGTCTACTTGTTCGTTATCTAAGTATTTGCATATGTCAGACATGCATTGTGTCTTGAATTTATAGATCGATGATTCAGTATCAACGGGCTGTTCTAGTTCTGTCATAGCTACGCTTGCCTTTGCAGCGAATACAGTAATAAATTGGGGAGAAAACTGATCTGGTAGTGGTCTTTCCGCGACAGATAAGTCTCCACCATTTAGATCAGTTGGAATTTGCAATTTAGAGACGCCTTTCACGCTATGAACGCTTCTTGGCTTCTTAGGGGACTGAATTTTCGCTGGTGTGTTCGATTTTGGGGCTGCTGTGATTTTCTTGATTGGCTTCGAGTGCTCAACTTTCGGCTGCGGTGGGTTTGGATTCGTCCTGGTTGGAAGACGCTGCCCAGTCACCGATGGAACCGAAGTTGCTGGCCTCGATGCCTTTAAAGGGACTTTTATTTTTCTCGTAGAAATTTTTTATAAATTTTTTTTACGTTTACGAATTTTTTTTTTTTTTTTTTGGTTGACCAACAAAAATCTAAATTTAGCCTCATTATACCAAAATATATCATTTTGTCGTTAGAATTTTTCTTTATTTGCTGTTTTTAGCTAAAATATCTTTTATCTTCATTTTTAAGTCATCTCATTATCATATTTGATATATTTCTATATTGATTCAGTGAATGGCTTTTATTCTTATATCGTATTTTGTATTTTCAAAATATATTTTATTTTTGGCGAAAAATGAATCTATTATTGTGCTCATTAATGCCCTGAAATTTCATTTGATTTCATTGTTGAGTGAGAAAAATCAAGATTAAATTAATTAAAATTGATAAAGAAAGAATATATTTTATTAATACAAAATGAAAAGATTACATTTCAAAAAATGAATCTAAATAAAGGAGTCCTGCATGAAGCAGTGCGGTCAAGATAATATATTACAACATTATCGCACGACTCCGTGCAATCTGGGAAGAAAGACATTTTGACGCCTGGGCCTGTTTCAGGGATAACAAATGACTTCTGGTAGATTGTGTTGTTCTTCTTCTTGAGATTGATGACGAAAGAGAGGCAGTTTGGTCCTCCGGGTCTCATTTCAACAACTATCTGCTTGATCAATCTGAGATCTCCGAGTGGGCATCTCTCAGTTCTCTGGCTGATATCGTATATCATGCTTGTTACTCCTGTAGTGATGTTTTGTTTGTTGACGAATTGTCTTGTATCCATTGCGAGAGATTTTTGTTCTTGTTCTTCAGAGAAGTCGCCGAAAACTCTCAAGTGCCTGACACTAGTGAATGATGGTGCTTCTATTGAAAATCTGATAATATTCGATGAAACAGTTTCGCTAAATCTGTAAATTATGTCGCCGTTATCTAAAACATCCTTAGCTGCAATAATTTCGTTTGCCTTAAGTGTTATTTCGCTGTCTGTCTCTAGTTTGACGAATTTGACATTAGCTTTCATGAAAAATGAAAGACAAAAGTCGAGTTTTCCTTCGAATTCGACGACCTCTTCCAACAAAATCGATCTTGGGCCACTGCAAACTATCGCTTGAGTGTTCGATGATATATCCCTGCATCCGTCAATTTCTTCTAAGTCCTGTTTATGAGGTGGAGAAATTGGAGGCTTCACTGATGTCCTCAAAAGGTTTTCGTAGCCTTCTGTGCCTTGCGAATACAAGTAAACTTCATCAATGCAGTTCTTGCAAATCAAAATTGTCTTTTGTGTGCCCGGCTTATCTTCACTGACCAACAAGCCTTGGATGAGCCAAGCCTGCCTCATTCTATACCTTATATCATTCTCCAATAGCTTCTTCAAGCAGTTTGCACATGTCTCTCCGTAGCCAGCAGCGATTCTCGAATTGGAATCAGCGAACCATGGTGGAATATTGTTGGCCAAGCACCTTGTTATCCTTTCGTCGTCTGGAACGTGCAAGCCTAGTCTGAGTTTTTCAAGCTTCATCGTGTCGCACAATGTCTTCTTTGACTGCGCGAAGTCATTGAATCCGTGGTCGAAGCGTTCGATTGTCTGCTGGTCAGGCGTCTTGAATTCTTGTATTGAGAGAACACCTGTTTTATCTGGGTTGCTCCTCGACTCGATTTTAATGTTGCCAATAACAACACTCGTGTTTTGTGAGAATGTGAATCTAACGAACTGAACGAATCTGACATGCGAGTGCGTGTATCCCCATTTCTCCTGCATGCCTACTCTGTATCTGCACCATGTTGCACTATCGACAACTGGAAGTGATAAATCAGTAACCAGTTCCATGTTTTCTGTAGTCAAACCTGTCTCTATCTTCATGTTTCGTGGAGCTTCATCGCCGCTCGGCAGCAGCATGATAAGGACAGCATTGACGATCATTGGAAATTGAAGGCACAAAGTAACTGTGCATTTTTCCAGTCTGAATGCCGCGACGTTGTTTTCTACGATCATGTGCGGCGCACCTTCTATGACTCTTATATGTGTGTGTGCGAGTCTGTGGTGCCACGAGAAAGGCACAGGATCAACCCACAGCTCGATCGCTCTCTGCCTCACTGGATCGTTTATGACGTTCTCCAGGCGGCGCTGCAATGTTACTGCTGTGTCATTGGACGAGTTCTCGAGAGTAGGAGAGAACTTCTTGATCGCCTTGACTTTGATAGCAGCTGTATTAGTGTAGAGCTGCGCGACGATGTTTCCGCACTCAACGAATGACTTAGCGAGGAAGTCTATGATGTGCTGAGGGACGACCTCGTTTGGCAGAGCTGTCGGACTCGCGTTTTCGTTCGCGTAGCCGTTCATCTTGCACCACTTTGCCGTAGCGTACATGGCGAAGAAGAACGTGGCGAGATTTGTGCGGTCGAGCGAATCCGCACAGTTGAATCTGAACAAAATCTTCTGAAGAGACAAAACTTTATCGCCTTCACCGGTGTTTAGTCCTGAATCATCCATCATTGGGCCTATGAAAGAGATGAAATCGGACATGGCTTCACCTGATCCATCTTCGTGCAGGCGCTGATTCAAGTCGAATGGCGTGTAGTATACATTTTCGACGCCTGCATCGTAAAGTCTGCCAATCGCTATTTTGAAATACTCTAAAATTTCTGATTCAGAGTGGCCTTCGTTCATCTGCAAAAGGGACACGCATCTGACGTCGTTGACGTTGAATCTTGATTTAAGATTTTTGAAATATTCTGGAGTTCCTTCGAAATAGTTCTCTTTGTCGACAGTATGGACGGGTGATGAGACCTTGCTGTTCAAAACAGTTGACCAGTGAATTGGAATTGATCCTCTTCTCCAACGTGATGAAACCCATTTATCTCCTTTAATGAATATCAATTCTGCTTCAACTTCATTACCAGCAGCACCTTTGCTATTCAATCCGCGTGCTGCATAACGAGTTCCTGGATTATCTGATGATCTTCTGCAAATATGTGATATTGTATATTCTTTATCAGGCGATTCGTATGTTTGTCCGATGCCTTGAAGTAATGTAACACAGCAGTTGCGAATCCCCATTAATTCGAAAGGCTTTGTCCAGCCATTATTCCAGCAAAATGATTTATCAGGATCATAGGCGTGATATTGGGATGGATATAGCCTTGATATATCGTATGTCTCGCAAAAATAGTGATTATCGCATAATTGAAAATCTTCGAACGGATTTTTCGTTTGTTTCGAATTTAGCGTATTAATTGTCATAAACATTACATGTCTAATGGTTTTTATGACATGTCCACCTGGTAAAAATCCAGTCTGTTCGGTTTTATCAATGATGGCTATATTGTAAACGTTATCTACTTGTGCCATGCCAATAAGTGCTTCACCTTTGAATTTAAGTTGCGATTCAAATTTGTCTGTAATGAATTTTAGTGCCAAATCATGTGTTTCGAAGATGTCAAGATTTTTAATTCCGACAAACATCGGATTCCCTGTTGTAGAGTCGATTGTTACCACGAACACGTCAGTGGAAGTGGCTGGGTTTATCAGAAGATGTATAAAACCGTGTTTAGTGTAATAAACTTCAACAAAACCCATTTCACCAAAAAAATGGCGTAAATTTATTCCAGAAATAGATCATGTTTATTGTTTATTCACCTTTACACTGTTCAAAAATGGCGTAAATTTATTCCAAAAATGCAAGGAATTTTGTTGTTAATGGCAATCATGCATTTCGAGTATATATTAATGACTATCTTGTTATGCTTATTGATATTCTAATTGCGTTTGCTATTAAATCTATAATTTATATTTTGTTCATATAAAATTAGCATTTTTTAATTATATTAACCACATATCTCTGCTATTTAACCTGTGGATATTAATAATGTCACTAAGAAAATACTCTAATTTCACAAATTTGTCAAGTTGAAAAAAAAATAATAAATCATTGATATAAGCACATATTCAGGATTTGAATCTATTACATTGTTTCTCATTGAAAGGATTTCGATATTAAATCTGATCATAGAAATTTTTCAATCAATAATTCATAATATAACAATTTGATTTGTTCCATCAATAGTAAATATATTACATTATTTGATTGATCCGATACAATTGCTAAACTTTTTTCATTTGAGCAAATTTTCGTTGTTGAATTCATCAAGTAAATTTTGACTGTCAAAACGATTATTTTCGATTCAATCAAATTCATTTGCCAATATAGACTTTACAAAACTTTTTCACCCGAAGCATTTTTCTGCAGCATGATATACCTAAGAATGTGTAAATTATCTAGACTCACTGTGAGGATGATAATACCCGATTTTGAGAAGAATCGAAGATTTTATTAAAAACAAATTTCAAAAAATACAGAATTTCAGTGTGTAAAGAAGTATATCAATACTATTCAATATTTATTGTTATATTATAGAAGTTAATGAATAATAATTCAATTTTGAAAGAATTCAATATTATATAATATTTCTAACTTAGATAATGATACTTAAACGGGACCAGATGTGAATCATGGCAATTTTAATTTGTAAGGATTCAATCTATTGTCAAAAATGAGATCAAGTTTGAAATCTTTACCTCAAAGAACAATCTAATGAATTTTGAGCTGATATTGAACACCTTTTTATTTCAATATATCACTGAATGTTTGACGTTTTAAGTTTACACTTTTCATTTTCAATGTTGGAAAAAAATAGAAAAGTGTGGAATTTTAAGTCATGAAATGGATATTTTGGCTGCGCTATGGATTCTGCTCTTATATTATGGTAAAGTACCAATTTTTTTCGAAATTGATTGGCGAATTTTGTGAAAAGTGTCATTCCTTTAAATGTCTGAACCTGCTAAGAAGCCAATTGTTAAGAAGATTGTTAGAAATAAGCCAGTTAAGAATACAACTCAAAATAATGCTGCACAAGCAGCTGCAGATGGTGGAAACACTCCACAAGACAATTCTGGTGAACTCCAACTTAAATTAGCAGCATTTCGACCTGTTTACTATTCCAAATCTGAAAATGTTGGCGATTCTGATACGTGCTCAATCTGCAAGGTTAAGCTAACTGAAGTATGCAATATGTGCCAAATTCAAAATAATAAAGATTGCCCGACTGAAGGAAATTCACTTTGCCATCATCTATTCCATAGGCACTGCATCGAAAGTTGGTTTCAATCTGCAACAAATACTAAGAAGGCGTGCCCACTTTGCAGTGCTAATTGGGAACCAACTTCACTTTAAAACTAAACATTGTTTCTAATTAACTATTTACATTTTTCCTTTCCAACTACTATTTTATGATAATTCTCTAAAATTTAAAAAATTTTGATTTCATATTCTGACTTTGAAATATTGGAATTTCGATTCAAATATTATATAGAAAGTCCATAATATCAAAAATATGACTATTTGATTTGGTTAATCCAAATAATCTAAAATTTGAATTAAATTGTTTACGTATAAGGAATTATTCAATGAAATTGTCCAAACACGCTAATACAGCTTAAAGCAGTGCGATTTAACGTGTTTCAGAAAATTTATTATAATATTTTATGGAAACTCTTCCATGCAATACTTAAGATCACCACGAGAAGACATTGCTTGTTTCAATTGAACGAAGTTGTTTTCTGTCTTTTTATCCATAAAATCGATACTAATTGGTTCTCCATTAAAAACAACTCTAAAGACGTACTGTGAGCCTTTCTGCCAAAGTTCAAGATCGAGATGGGATCTGAATGGAGGTAATTTATCATCAGTAAACCCTAAGCTGGTTAATAATGCAGCAATTGTAGTATCGTGGGCAGAGTAAAGACGGAACTTTGATGAAGACTTCTTAGATATGAAATCATCAATATCGGCAAAAATATTTCTCCAAATTGGAGAAGCGGCAACAGCACGACCTTGGCCAAAGAATCCATAGCTGAAATATGCGATATCTTTCAAAGCTTGTGTGATTTGCTCCTCTGAGAGTTTAACAATTGGAACATCTTGATCAGAGCAGAAATAAGATGAAATCCAGTCACCAATAAACATCCAATTTGTTTCATCTGCTGTTATATTGAGCTCCTTATAGATATTCTCATATAAAGCTTTTGAAGATTTCATTCTTTTCTGGAATGCTTCAGTTGCAACAAACTCATCCCAAACTTTTTGTAAGTCAGCGCAGCCGCTTGCAACTGGATACAGGAACTCCCTATAATCTGTTCCTGTGACAAGCTGAATACGCTCACCTGGCTTTGCTGGTGGATAAAAGCCATCCAGGAAGCTAACAGCTGATCTGATGCATCTCTCAACTTTGGATGCTCGAATTGAAACCATGTCTTTGCTGAAATAGGGCGGGAGGAATTTTGTTTCATTCACAAGCCAGTTCCTATAGAACTGTCCGAGTTCATGGTGCATCTCCATGCCATCAATTGTGAGCTCTCCTGCTTCGCAGTTTGGCTGGAATGGAGCATATTTTGGTTCAATAGCTCTCTGATAGCGGCGATTGAATCCGTTGTAAGGGCTAACATGCATACGTGGTGCAAAAGCATCGTTGTCGTCGCAAATCCAAGTTCCGGATACTTCTCTTGGTGTCCATGCTTCCATTGGTGTTCTCATTCCGTGACGAGTGACGACACCGAGCCATGCCAGTTTGTGGCCTTTAATCGGGTCAGCGTGTTTCAGCGGTGATCGGCATGTAATGGAAAAAGAATTGATTGGAGAAAATAACACAAAAAACATTTGAAAAGTGACACTTGATATAGTCCATCATAGATTTATCACTTTAGAGCATTGATTTATTATTCTGATGTATTGTATATTATTTGTCACATCAGATTGCTCTAAAATACTTTCCTCATCTTCTCTTTTACATGACAAGAATATATTTTACATGGCAGAATTGTAATTTCTTCAGTTTCATACCTTATTATCTTTTTAAAAAGATGTTGAACTTTGTCAAAAGCACTATGTTATATTGATACTGATATCGTGACATTAATAGAAAAAATTAATTTCCATGGAAAGTTGCAAATTAGGCTGTTTTACTACTGTTGAGGCATCTTTACTTATTTACATTGTCAAGAATATACATTCAAATCACAAAATTGCTTTTAGCAATTCTCAATGATGAATATACCAACATTCTGACATATGTCAAAAATTCTCCATTGAATTATCAATGATTTTTTAACATAGAAGATTAGAACTAGTTCTATTTTGAATGATATTCATCTTCATTTCATTTTCAATTTTCAAGCAATTTTGGCATGTAAAAAGGATGTTTAGAATATTTTTGACAAGTAAAATTTGAAATGATTTGTCAACTATTTTGACATGTAAACTACGATGAAGACATTTTTTGCGATTTTTCGACATGTAAATGCGGACAAAATGACGAATAAATCCCTTAAATTTAATTTATTGACGAAGTGATGAATCATGAATTATACAAAAAATGCAGCAATTTCATTTAGAAAATAACGATCAATTTTTGATCTAAGAAATTAAGATTTTTCCGTTTTCTATATTTTTCACTTTCCACTATTGATCGAGGTTCACATTAAAATTTTCGTCCTTTTCCATGAAAAAATATGTTGCTATTTTTCCTTCCAATTTTGCCCGCGCAAATTTTTGGTTCGATAGAATTCAAAAAATTCGGAATTCTTCGATATTTGCATGTGCGCAGTCCGGTGGTCAGCAATAAAGCAGAAAATTAAAATTGTAAATGGGACGATAAATTATTTTTTCTAAAAAAATGGATAGAGAGCCGCCAAAGCCCCTTCCACAATTTCCTTTCTCCAATTTTCCACCGCAAATACCACCGATGATGCAAATGCCAATGATGCAGCAGCCGCAGATGCAATTTCCACCGCAGGCCCCGCCGCCATTGCAACAACAACCTCAACTAAACTACAATTACGTGCAGAATATAATGAGACAGAGAAATATTCCGCCTTACTACATGCAGGATCCACAGTTTAGACAGAATTTCATCCAGTCTATCGTTCCTTCTCCAATGCAAACATCTTTCCCAATGATGCCTCCACAGCCAATGCTCCAGAAAAAGAGGTCTTTCAACTCTTACGATGAGTACGATGATGATGAAATCATCGAAGAAGAACCATCTTCCGAAGAAGCTCAATTTACTGATGAATCTGAAGAATCAACAGAGGAAAATTTCTCGGAAATGAACGACGACTACGTTACATCGGACCCAGGCACACGCCGTACATCTAACCGCGAACGCCATAGCGCACAGAACATTAGTGATGATGATGACGGACTAGAAGAAGAAGATTTCATTGAGGGTCCACCTCAGGTTGAGGAATCAAAGATCGAGCACATCTACGTGTCAAGAGTCGGAAAAGAAGACATCGAGTACTTGGTCCATTTCCAGGACCAGAAAGACTGCCTTTCTCAGTGGCTCCCAGAGTCTCTCCTCTTATGTTTGGATAATGCCAACTACCATTTGAACCGCTTCAAGCAGTCTCCAGTTGATATTACTTCAATGGAAAACCAAGACATTGTTCCAATCGCATATCGCAAGAATGATGGACTCAGTGAGCTTCTTTTCCGCTTTACTTTTGATCAAACCGTCCTCCTTTACTGGGATTCAGTTGAACCCGAGGCTCTTGAGAAATTCAAGAATTCAAGACCAAGGATCGACGTCGGTGAGGTCGAATACCCTGTCGGTGACATTCCTGAGCCAAAGGCTGACATTATCAATAAGAGTTCGAATCAAACTCTTCGCGAATACCAGCTTGAAGGTCTTCAGTGGCTCATCCAATGCTGGCGTGATAAGCATGGATGCATTCTCGCTGATGAAATGGGTCTCGGAAAAACAATTCAGGTTTTATCCTTCTTGACTTATCTCAATCGCTATACAAACTGGCACGGTCCATTTATAATCACAGTCCGTACAAACACATTCAAGCAGTGGTGCCAGGAAATCGAGAAATGGACAGATTTAACTTATGTTCCATACAGCTCTGGCCCAGCCCAGCGTAAGATCATCAGAGAGTATCAGTTCCCATACCTCGATGATCAGGGCAACGCAATTCCAAATACTTTCTCGTTCAACATTCTTCTTGTTTCTTATGATGTTTTCCTTAAGGACTCTGAGTTCCTCGACTCCATCCAGTGGCAGGTTTTGGTCATCGATGAAGGCCACCGTATCAAGAATTCCGAAGGCAAGAAGAATAATGCGATGAAGAAGTTAAACACAAAGCAGAGAATCATTCTTACAGGTACACCAGTCCAAAACACCCTCCAAGAGCTCTGGACACTCCTCAATTTCGTCTCTCCAGAACAATTTGAAGATGATCCAGAATTCCTTCAGGGCGATATCGAATCTCTTGACTCCGCAACTCTCGAGGACCTTCGCACACGCATTCATCCGCATCTTCTCCGTAGAACTCTCGCAAAGGCCGAACAAACAATCGCGCCAAAGGAAGAAAAGATCGCTTTCGTTTCTCTTTCACCTGTTCAGCGCGAGCTCATCCGCCTTATCCAGCTCCACGGCATGTG
>MRSU01003026.1:0-20065 GCA_008369845.1 Trichomonas gallinae | reverse complement strand
ATGCTAGATTCCCATCAAAAAAATCCCGGTGGAGTTTTCTTGGGCTCTACTGTAGCGTCGAACCTGACCCGTTTTATAAGGAGGGGTCATTTTTGACAATTTTAAAAAATCTGCCGGACTACCTTTGTAAATATCCAACAAGGATTTTTACATGACATTTCTGACAATGTAAAAAATCCACCAAGTACTCAATTCTTCCCATTTACATGTCAAAAATCCACAAAGTTCTCAATTCGCTGCAAACTAAGTCTGATTTCTTATGTTTACATGCACATTTATCAACTTTTCGTATGTTTACATGCACACCAAATAAAAAATCTTCATTTAACATAAACCTCTTTAGATCAAGTCTGCATTAATCGTGCCAAACACGAAACTGTGTAGCATACTCAGGATAGGCATGAGCACCTTGCTTAAGATGCCACTGTATTTCGTCTCTTACTCTAGTTTTCGACGGTTTCTATGGAACCATATGAAAAATTTACCTACGCGGCGCTATCTGAGTGCAAAATAGTGTAAGGATCTAAAACATGGCATCATTTTGCTTTGTACTTTGCCATACATAGCTCTCTGAAATGATAATTTCGATTTTTTAAGAAATTATCAAATTTACGTCGCTACAACGAAGCAACTACCGATTTTATTACAATTCTCTTATAAAATAATTATCATTCAAGCAACCATAATTTCATAAAAATCTCAATTTTCAGATTAACGATCATTAAACCTAATGTGTTCCATATGCATAGGTTCACAATGATATCTACAAGAAAAAAATCTAATCATTTATAAAAAAAATCGGGAAATAAAATTTTATCTCAAAGAAATCTATTGAAAACATGAGGAATAACATTTTACAGGATGAAGAACAATATACAACCAGAATTTTGATTTATTACATTTTTTTGTAAAATCTTAATAAAAGCTCGCTTTACTTAAAATTATACAAAGCTTACAGGCAAATAATGCTTATACGATACATTTTTAATCGTGATTTCTAAAAATTTAAGAATTATATTTTTGAATTTATTTTTTCGATTTGAACGGAAGTTTATATTCTTACATATATATGGAACTGTAATTTATAATATTTTCATCAATTTGCATTTGTTTGTCATTTTATTTTATAAACAAATGTATATTGATGAATTTATCATGATAAAACAATTTAAATTTTACAATTTTGATTTTTTATAATCAAAATTTCAAAAATAAAGAATCAAAGTTGAACTTTGTTGCTATTCTATAATAATACATATAAATAATAAAAATATTAGTATTAAAAGCTTCAAATTTGATTAATTCTCAAAAAATTAGAAAAATCATCGAAAAAACAAAAAATAATTTGAAATTTATGGTTTTCAGGATGTAATAATGCTATATATGCACTATTTTTGAAAATCGTTATTTTTCCATTTCCATGAATAAGAAGAGAGAAAGTTCGCCAAAAGCGAAGACAATAAAATCTCTTCTTGACCCAGCAACAGAAAAACGCCTAATAGGTGAATTGAAGCCGCCAAAAAGGCATTTATCGTATTCTGAAAATATTCCAAAATTTAAACAACTCGTTAGTGTTAATTTATCACCTCCAAAGGCAGCTAATGACCTTTCAAAGCTAAATTCTGTCCAAACTTTCATTAAAGATTTCTTAAATCTCGAACATGAAGTACACAATTTGCGACAATTATCTTGTCCGCCGAATTCTGATAAAATATTTGCAGCAGTAGCTGAAATACACGATGGATTAGCGAATTTCGACCAAAATTGTAAAACAATTACAAAACAAAAAAAGTTACACGCTGAAATTAATCCAAAAGCCTTCCAATTCTATAAATCGTTCGTAGTTTCTGTTGATTTCTTCATCGAAAAACTAGAACTGTATAAAAAACAAATACATAATTCGTATTCACACACAATCAGATCAAAATTCCACAAAATCGAGAAAAATGTGAACAAATTCTTTGACATATGTGGCAAAGACCCACAGGTAAGAACTATTGCTGTACAATACAGAAAATACTGCGATGATTCAGTGAAAGATATCAAAGACATTTTAAAGCCGTATTTGGAGCAAGAAGAGTTCAATTATCTCAATGATGAGCAATTAGAAAAGTTTTCCGAGACAACAAAAACATTTGGACGCTTTTTTGAAAAAGAATTATATCCTTTAATTGCTTCTTCGATAAATCCGAGGTTTTCAATATCAGAATACATCGAAATATTTCACGAATGTTTTGTTGAAATCGTTCCTATGATAACAAGCGCGCCTTTTTTCATTGATCAATACAAAATCATTCTCGAAAAGCTCGAAATCGTTAAAAAAGACATCAAAAAAGTAAAGAAGGAGGTTGGTGATGAACGAATTCTTAAGATTAAAGTCGATAAATCGAAAGAAGTCAAAGTTGAAGTCGAACATGATGATATTAAACCAGCTCTTAACGAATTAGTGAAATACTTTGAGCCAAAGATTACAGATTACGATAAAGATTCGGATATATTAGTTAAAATCAAAGAAGCAGCAGAAGATAAAATAGGAAAATTAAAATCAGAAATAAAATCATTAGAGGATAAAATAGAGGATATGAATAACAAGAGACCAGTAGATATAGCAACAGAACAATATAAAAGACAATTCAGCGACATCAAAAAACTGAAAAAAGATCTCGAAGATAAACTCAGAGAAGAAAACGCGAATTTCAACAGATCCATCATCTATAGTATCAGGAACATTTTGACCAATCCAAAGCACAACACCTCAGATACCCAAATACACCAGGTGCAAAGCTTAATCACTCAGTGCAAAGAAGAAATGGATTCGGTAAGAAGTGAAAGCGACAAAATTAAAGGCGATTTTTCGAAGACAAAAGACATTTTATCGCAAATATACGAGTCAACAATGATCACAGAAGATGAGCCACTGAACCATTTGGCTTCCAATGTTGTTACAGTTGTCAACGAAGAGAGAAAGAATGCATCAGATTCGATAAATTCTTTGAAGCAAAAACTGAAAGAAAACTCGGATGAAATTTCGAAAATGCTTGCGTCGAGTTTTGGCGTCGAAACAGCTGATGAAGAGTTCTCAGAGAAGGTCGAAATAACTAAGAAGCAGATAGCAACTTTAGTTGAAGAACTGAGAAGGTCAAGAGCAGAATCAGCAAGTGCGAATGCATCATTAAAAGAAGTCGGAGAAAAATTATCAGAAGTCACTGGAAAACAGACAAATTTGGACTCAACAATTGATTCCATCAAGAAATTAATAGAAAACATAGATGATGAGCTCAAAGATGGAAAGAAACTGCAAAAATCCGTTTTCGATTTCGTTGTAGATGTTTCTAAAAACTTGACAATTCCCGAAATCTCTCCCCCGAAAGATTTCAGCGAATCTAAAGTCACGATGAACCAAATCTCAAATTCTCTTGAGAATCCTCATCAGACAGCTTCGCTCATCATGGATTCGATGCCAAATTCTGGTTTGTTCAAGAACGCAGCTGCTTACAAGCAACTTGCGTTGGACATTGCTTGCAGAGTTCTCGGAAACAATCGCAGCGATTTTTCAGGTCAAAAATTCGACGACATAAAGAAATCTGTATTCGACAGAGTTGAGTATTATGAAGGTGTAGTAAATCTTGCTTTAACAATAGACAGAATCGAAAAAGAGTCACAGCAATCAACTGATTTCATGAAAAAGATTAAAGATGAAGTTGACAATTCAAGGAAAACAACACAATCACTTGCAACTGTTCATGATATACTCAAGAACATGTCAAATCTCATTTCAGGCGAGATGGTCTTCCTTCCTAAGACGAATGAGCTGAAAACAATGAAGAAATTCTCAGACAAAATGAAAGAGTTGCAAATCTCTGACAACGAGGCATTAAACGCTGTCATTCAAGATGTCATCGAGTTCAACAACACACTTTGCAAGCAGATTTCTAAAGGCAAATTCTCACCCGACAGAAATCAAGATCTTATTATGCATAATGAAAAACTTGAAAATGAAATTTTCAAACTCAAAGAAAAACTAATCGAAGCAGATATTGAATTCTCTGAAGATGAAAAATCTAGTTCTTCATCTTCGAGCTCAAACTCAAGTTCTGAAGAAGAGGAAGAAGACAAACTAGCAAGCGATAAATCTGACAAATCAGACAAAAGTGATAATGATGATAAAAAAGAAGACGAGGATAAAAGTGATGATGATTAAAATAGCAAGAATTAAAAATGACAAAAAACAGAAGCTTCATCGTAAGTCACTGTCTACTACTCTGAATAGTATTGATATATTATAAATAACACTGCAAAAACGAGGGAAAATATAAAAATGATAATTCAAAATTACAAAAATAAGAATTATAATAAATAGATCTTCGAGAAACCATTCTTTGCTCGAGCAAAATCATCAGGGAAAAAATTCGACAAGCTTCTTGCTGTTTTCGTTAGATAAACTGGCTAAATCATGCTATAGTAATTATCCAGAACTCTGACAAGAAGTGATGAATAATAGATATCATGATGATGAGGAAAAAGCAGAAAAGTGACACATACAAAAGTGACAAGGATTAAAAGTGTCAATTTTCGTCACTTTTATTAATCAAAAAAATTATTATGGCTTTTAGATCAACTTTTCTTGTTGTTTTTCCGGAAACAGTTAACAGACCTGAGTTAAATAGCACAGGAAAGATAATTATGCCACCAAGCGCAATTACAAGACTTCGCAACGAAAGTTTGATGCAATTTTTGATCAAAAATCCCGTTACACAGAAATCTATGGGAGCTGGTGTCGAAGAATTTACTGCAGAAGAGCCTTCTTGCGTTATTCCTAAATGGATGTGTGGATATTTAGGATTAACAGAAAATGATAAAGTCACAGTTCAATTCCAACGATTTCCAGCTATCACAGAGTTAACATTTCAGCCTTTAGATGAAGCTACAGCACAAAAACTCAACGAAACAAAAGTTATCATGGAATATACTCTACGACAATACCCAGTTTTGACTCAAGGGTCAACATTAGAAATCAATTTTGTTAATAATATTTTCTTACTCAAAGTTCTATTTACGAAACCTGAAAGAATTGTAAATACTCTCCATTCCGACGCGATTTTAAACTTTGCTCGCCCATTAATGTCATTTGATCATCAATGGGGTGAAGAAGAAGACACAGAGAATTCAAGGCCTAAAACATCCAATGATAATCAATTTATTGGTTCAGCAAGAACAATTCGTAGCAAGAAACCACTTCCACAATAGTTGTATATATTGTTTAATTATAAATTTGTTTTGTATTTTATTAATTTTTTATATAAGTCAATGAATCACATATTGGATAGCATCTATAAAGAGCTTGTAAATCACGTATTGGATACGCATGAATTAATCAATATATATACATTGCATCAACAATAATATATTTTTAATTAGATGATATATTATTTATTTAGCTGTTGTGTATCATTATTTCTTTAACATATCAATATATGTGCAGAATCTCATTTGCTACATTTAACATATCATTTAAAATAATAAAATACGATGCAAAAAAAAAATCAAATAATTTATAATAATGTATAAGAGCAAGCAATATAAATTGAAAGAAATTTATTGAGTCCATGTTTCATTCAAGACTCCATCTATACAAGGTTCATTGTCTTCGCACTGAATCCTTAAAAATCTCTTTTTGTACCATTCCCTACTTCCAGGGAGTTGAGATTCTAATTCACTCATGTCTTTTGATTTTTCAAGAACTGTTTTCTTGTTTGAATATAGATTGGTTCCCAATCCTAGTCGATCTCCTTTGATTGTGAAACCAGCAGCAGCAAGAAATGTTGGATAATGATCCAAATTTGTGTAATTTCTGAAAGTAGACTGAAAATCAATGATTTTTGTATTTTGTCTATTGATGTGCAAATTATAAATCCTCTTCTTAAATGATTTGTATCCTGGGTCTATTGTTATGTGTCCATTCTTAGGCAGATGATCGCCGTAAACAATTATAACAGTGTCTTCATACCATGGCTGTTTTTTGCACCATTCTAAAAATTCTCTGAGCCTGTTATCAGTGCATCTACATGCTCTATAGAATTTATTTTCATCATTAGGACAATCATCGCATATTCTGCCTGGTCTATGATTGTCCATTGTTGAGAAGAAGGCGAAAAATGGCTTTTTCGTATCGTAAGCTTTTCGAATGTTATCTTTAAACTGTGGAATCATTATGTGATCATATTCCCAGCCGCTGGCAAGAGTAAAATTAGTGCACCCATGTTTCTCGAATATGTATCCATATCCCCATTCATACATTGGTGCACCGAATGTTATCGAAAGTTCATAGCCGAAATGTTTCAATATATCTGTCATGCACAAAATTTTCGGGAAAAAGTTATCGTTCGATTCACCATTAATATCCCTGGCGTTATCAGGAAGATAAGGAAGTGCACACATTGTAGACAATGTTGCTGGTGTTGACCATGCAGCATATTTTGTTTCTTGAGCACCACCGAGTTTTCCTGATTCTCTGTCACTGAAATGAACATAATCTTTGTTCAATATCAGAGACTCAGCGTATGGAAGTCGAGATTCATTCAGAACACCTCCAAAACTTGTGGATGTATATGAGTTGTCGAAAGCTTCTACTTGGTATAAAATGATATTCTTCAATTTAGTTGGTGGAACAATCATATCATATCTAGGAATGATAACATTTGAACTAAACCAAGCTTCACTTGAAACAGCGTCAGAAATGATGACTTTGTTCCAGATAACAACTAGTGGAATGAGAAATGCTAAAGGGATGATAAAATTCGGAATTTTAAACGAAATCTTTGTTTTCGGAATCGTGATGTTGTGCAGACTTATGTAAATTAGTTCTACGATTAATACTAATGAAGGTAAAAACAAGTTAATGAAGTGATCATTGAGAAATGGAAGAATCACATCTGTGTTATCTGTATAATATTTTGCCTGTGCGACAAATGATAATAAGTCGCTGAACTGTATGATACCAAGCTCAGCGTATATTTCTTTGATAAAACCGATTGTTAGAATGATCGGAATTGTGATAATAAAAGATGATATGATTTCGAATTTTTGGAGTCGTTTAATGCGTGCCAGGGTATTTTTATCTAATGTATTCTCTATGTTGGATTCATTGCCATTGAAAATACTGCCTAATATATGAAGCGTGATGAATAAAAATATATTGCAAATAAAAGAACTTAAAATACTAAAATTCTCACTCATGAAAGCAAGAATGAATGGTATCTCATTGAAACATGTGACCCTGTAGCTCAAAATACTATAAATAAATGCCGAATCGAAAACTTTTTGCTTAAACGAAGAATTTGTATAGAAGTGACTATATATTGTATGGATTATAATTGGGATGCAGTAGTATAACGCCAAAATGGTGAGATAATGCATTAACTGCTGTTGTACAAACAAAAGACTTCAAAATTTTCAATATTTCAACAAAATATTGATATATCAGTAATGCGGACCTATAAAAAAATATATTTAAAACCTGGGTAATTGAACTCGTAACCGATGATTTAAATACACATGATCGTGAATCCTTATATTATCTATATTTAAACCGGTATTTTCCATTAAATAAAGTTCATCACAATTTGATTCGTTGCCCTTTCAAAAATATACGGAAATTAAAATTACTTTCATACAACATCCATATAATAAACTTATGGAAATTAAATTTTTCCATAAAACAGATTGACTTAAATATGATTAATCTCAATTTCATAACCTCCGAAATGAGATGATGCATCATCTTGCATATCTTTTAAAATTAAATTACTTTCTTTTCAAAATTATTGTTAATCAATAATAATCCTTTATTTTTAGCTCAAAATTGAGAATTAAAGCATTCGGCTGTGATCAATCTATCACCATCACTCGTAGTTAATCCAACATCGGGTAATTCAAGAAGATGATTCCTCGATTTGCTTTTCTAAGAAACCAAAGTGTTTCTTTTCAAATTTTCATACTCTTTTATTATTTCTTGTTGAAGAAGGTATAATCTACTCTTTGGATATCATTCTGCGTGAGTACCACTCTTATTGCCATCGATATCTCAGCATATGTGGCATTTTGATATATTATTGCCTTAATTTTTTATCAACTTTTAATGATTTCGAATCAATTTAATTAAAATGATTATTAATGCTGCAGCTAGTCATTTTAAATGCAACAAATTTGTTAAAACAATATATTGGACTAACGTATATATTAACACCTCATCTTAAAGTTATATTGATTGATTATTTAAAACTTTTTAAATTTAAAATCAAAACAATAAAAAGTGAAAATAAAAAAAATTCAAAAGTGATTCAAAATTCAAAATTAAGTTTCGATCATCAGACTTACTTTTAAATATCTTTATTAAATACAAATCCTTCTATCAATGAATGAAAAATCATTATGTTTTGTTAAATATTTAAATGATTGGTTATATTCGTTGGACAATAGCTGGGTCGATAACATCAATTCCATAATTAATCAATGATGGGAGAGGAAAAAAAAGTAGTCGTTCGTTTTTGAACTTGTCGAATGAAACAAGAAGTAGAATGTTAAAAAAGCTTAAATATCGATTGAACAAAAATATTGAAAATATTTGAATGACCATTCAATCTTAAAAAAATTATCATCAGAAAATCAGAATTTTTAAACCCTTCCCATAAAGTTGAATTCGAATTTTTCCACTTTTAAATCATTTCTCGTCACCTGATAATTGGGATATATATATTTCTTTTTTAATTTAGCGTATTCAATATTTTAGAAATGAGCATTTGATTCCACTTAATTATATAATGATAAATAGACTCATTAGTGAGTACCACACACACACACTTTGATGTTAATCATAAGAATAATTAAGGACTGATTTTAAAATTGTTTTCAAAAAGTAAATGTTAATTGTTCGGTATATCAAAAAATCTCGTATCTGCAATGAAAAATTGAAAATTTTGATATTGATTTCAGACTTTCATTGAAAAATATGCTCTTGTGAATTCAGAAAAGTCTAATATAAATATATTTAATTATGAACAACAAAAGGATTAATAATATGAACAATACTTGTTCCTGAATCAGTGGGAACAAGTTTGAAGCAATATCTATCTCCTGACATAAACATAACAGCGGGATTTTCGTTTATACAGTTTTCGAAACCTTTCTTCAGTATATTTCCTAGGCTAGCCATAAACCTCTTAACAACAATATCTGCATTGCATACAGGGCTGTTTCCGAACTCTTTGTATGGAGGCTCTCTTTCTAGAATGAAACTTGATAAACTATAAACTTGACTTCTGTGACATAATTCTATGATTCTCGCAAACTCGAAGAAATAAAAGGCTGCAAGTGCTGCATCTTCAGATACATGCAATATACTCTGTTCAATGTGATTAAGTAGATGTGAGCAAGCGAACTCAACGTCATCTTTTCTTGATGAAATCGATAGTAAGCATTCTTTTGCAATTTTTATGGAATTTTCTGTATATTTAGTTTCATACTTGCCTGCCATTATAATTGCTCTCAATGCTGATGCCTTAGACATCTTTAGTTTATACTGCGCTCTCCAAAGAGGACTTTGGCAGTCTAAACATGACTCCATTTCAAGATTAAATTGTTTATCAAATTCACATGATTCTTTTCCGTATTTGAGAATGTGACTTAAAGCAATTCCTGAAAGAATTTCATTTTGCTGCTCATTTGTGGTCTTAGGAATTGCTTCGCCGTATATTGCTATTAAAATTGATTTAGGAATAGTTTTTTGTGATAAAATTTGTTTTGATGATCTATAAAAACCATTTGCTTTGATATCACTTAAGTACAAAGCTTCTGATATATCAACATTAACTTCTTCTTTGACTTTTTTGTCTTTGTTTTCTGCAACTGCTGCAAGGGGGCAAATATATTTCAATTTTTCTGCCTTGGTCATCAAATTCGTCAAAAACTTACCAATAGCCCATTCAACTTGAGCATCAGCCATATATGAATAAAATAGCTCAAGTATATTTGATGGATATAGTGATAAAGGCTCCCTAGAATAAAGTAACTCATCAAAAATTTTGCTAAGAAAAGGGTCGATTTTTGACATCCATTCGCTTGCAATTTCCGCTGAAATAACTTGAGAACCGTAGAGTTTTAATAGCTTGAAAATTGATGCTTGTGTCTCCGTGCTTTCATTTAATACAGAAGCAGCTACAATGAATTTAATCTCTAATGGATAATCATGAAATCTCGATGGATAAAATTTTTCAGGAAGAAGACTTATAATTGGAAAACCTTTTGAAAGACTGTGCGAGAAATTATGTCTGAATTGGCTATATGTCCACGACAGATGATGTATTTGTGGACTTATTCTCGAAATTGGAATTTCTGGAAAAAATCTGATAAACCATTCTTCAATTACTTCTGCGGATATTAAATTTTCTGATAATAAAGCTGTTAAATTGCTAATTTTGACTTTAATGTTGAACATTTTATATGATGTTGTTACAAATCGAATAAAATTAATTGTTTCTTCATTCGTATTTATTTCGCTATTTCTAAACTTGAGCATTAAAATTCGAATTTTTTCTTGTAATTCTCGATTGTAATCAAACAATGATAAAAGGTTACTGAAAATTATATCTGAATTGCTTGGATTCGTTCGAAATTCGTGTAAAAGATTGTAATATTGCACTGATAATTCGTCATCATTGTCTATGTAATCTTTGATCCCCTTGTTAAGCATAATTAAATCATCTACGTTATTCATACTAAAAAGTGACGAATTTATCGTCAAAATAAGGTTAATATTTATTATCATCCATTCTAATATACACTTGATATATGATATAATATTAATATATAGCATATATGAGATATTATGCAGATCTATGCACTCTATCTTCATGATATGAAATCAAATCTATTTTAAACGTGCACTTTTGTCAAAAAAACCTATCGTCCAGCAATTGTGACAAAATTAGGATGAATTTTAAAATTAGAAAATTGCCAAGCCAATATCTTTTAATTATGGACCTATATATATTATTATGTATTGAATCTTTAACGATAATCATAATATATTTTCGATAAACCAACAATCATTCAGATTTATTATCTAGAGCATTCTTTAATAGTTCATTATTCTATTTTCGTATAGAATAAACAGAATTATATTTTAATTTCAGCTGAATTGTAATTTATTTTTATCAGAAATTATAAAATATAATTTTTGGTTCATGAGTTTAATAAAATATTACATTTAGGCTGGAAGATAAGTCTGTTATAGTAAAACAATCGAAATAGCTTATCTTTAAAAGATCTTTTTGCCAGCTATTCTCGCATACGCATCTGTTTGAGCATTCTTCATTTCATGGCGGACCTTTTCGATATCCTTCCTGCGGGAGGCGAAAACTGGGTCGCCGTTGGATACATCTAAACCTTTCTGTAACCATTCTTCGGCTTCTTCTAATCTGCCAAGGTGGATAAGTGCATCGAGCTTTCTCAAGATGCAGCGTTGGTTTGTCTTATCTTTTTGCAGGATTCTCTCAGCATTATGCATGGATTCACTCCATTTGCCCATTTTAGAGTAAACAGTAGAAAGATTTGAGCGGAATTTGTTGAATAATGGCTCGAGATCGTCACCAGTGTGGCTTTGAAGGATTGTGCAACATTCGTGATATAAAACAGAAGCTTCTTCAAAGCGTCCTTCACGATAAGCGTCACCGGCCTTCTTGTTGACCTCTTCTGCCTGCTTAATAGCCTCCTCTTTTGGCATATCTTCGAGAATGTAAAGTAAATCGAGTTCGAAAATGAGGTCAGCGTTTGGTGGAACTTTGTGTGTTGGAGATCCTTCCTCACCGAAGGCAAGAGAAGAATCAACCTTCAATTCAACGCGCTCACCGCCAACCATGTTCATTGCAACAATATCGAAGGCTTTAATTTCGCAAGATCCGACGACAAAGTCATATGGCTTGCCCTCATCTCTTGTATTGTATAATTTTGTGCCATCATCAAGAGACATAATATAATGAACAGCAACCTTTTGGCATCTGCGTGGTTTTGCGCCTTTTCCTAATCTAACTGTGCACTTCATCAATTTTCCATCACCTGTGAGATCAACCCACTTCCTTTGTTGGACGTTGTCACCCTGAAACATTGATGATAAATGGCCGGATACTTTTTTTTCGACAACAATTTTTTTTTTATTATAATATTTCGAATTTAGGCATAATTTCTATAATATAAATGAATTTTATACAAATTTTATTTCTAAACAAAAATTATTAATTAAATCTACATTTTTAGAGTATGCAATGATGATAAATATTTTTGTATTGTAATAGTAAATAATGTGTTTCGTTCTTGGGAAAAATTATGATTTCCTAATTTATGGATTTACCACCTTGTTAAAACAAGTCTCCAATGATTAGAGTTATATCATCTGTTATTAGAGTAGTGATATTATGGAATTGAGACAAGATTTTACATAATTTTTCATTATTTGGATGAATGTGTAATAGAAAACGGTTGTATAGCTAAATTATGAAATGATTCATGTTTCAAAAAAGAAGACTATGAAGATATAGAAAAAAATCAATAAGAAATGGTAAAATTGTAAAATTTTGCATTATTTATAATATTATTGCAATATTAAATCTATTCTATTATTTATTTTTCAACAAACTCTATTATAAGATGCAAAAATGTTAATTTTATTTGAAAAATTTGATATTTAAAAAGTGCCGTTTAAAATTATTTCCGATGACTGAAACTATTGATTGGAAGCAGAAATATGAAGAAATGGAGAAGAATTATAAAGATCTGGTGTCAGTGAGGATTGATAGCGTTACTGCTGACATAGATGATCTAAATACAAAAATTCAAGAACATACAAGAGTAAATGAAGACACGCGAAAAGAAATTGAAATTGAAATCGAACGAATTAAAGCAAAAATACGTGAAGCAAAGAAAATGCAGGAAGAAATCAAACAATTTTATCAAAAAACAGAAGAATCAAAGAAAACAATACGAATTGCTGACGAAGTCCTCGGTGTATTAGTAGAATATAAAGAATTTGAAATCGAAATGTCAGAAGATCATGTTTATTATATTACTATTCCACATTCACAAGGTAGAATCGTATTTAAATTGCAAGGAAGTAGAGAACTGACTTATACTCCAATGGAAGGTTTAGAAAAATCACCAAATCAACAATTAAAGAATCAAGTTCAATTAGATTTCAGCCAATTGAAGAAACTTTGTCAACAAGTACTACTCGCTGTTCCACGTCCATCTCCAATCTAATGTATTATCTTATTAATTCATTGCTTTTTGTGTAAATATTATGTTTATCTTTTATTCAGTCTTATTTTTGAAAATTAGAATCATAGAATTTAAACATAGATCTAATGATAACATCACCATAATCTACAGAAGCAAAAATATAATATTAATTAATTGATAATTTGAAAATGCTTTTATAACGATATTATCTATGTCAATGTTTCAACATGTCATACTTTTAATCAATATTAATATTATTTTATTGAAATATAGATTCTTAATGAAAATTGTAAATTTTTTCTTAAGAATGGAATGTTTATAGAATCAATCTTATAATTCAACATATCTGATATATAATGTGATCAAGGTTTCAAATTTGAAATTAAAAAAAAAAATTAAATTCTTTGATTTCAATAACAATCTATAAAATACAGCTTTATTCTAATATACTTTATATAATTCAGTAAAAACTCTTTATGTTATAAATTCAAGCATAACATCTTCAATGAATCTTGATCCTGTTTGTATTGTAATATCATCACCATCTATAATTATTGATCCCTTGTTGTCACTATCAACGAATTGACACTCAAAAGCAATTTTGTTTTCAACTACAACAATATTTTGAGCTCCTTGATCAGCAAGTAGATAAATTATCTGTTCAATGCAAGGCGGTGATACGACAAAGTTCGAATTCGTTTGATTTATTTTAATATATTCACCAGAAAATGTTCCTTGGAAAATCAGGAGTTTATCTCTGTCCTTTCCTTCCAGTTTTACTTGTTTCTTATTTTTCCTTGGTTTGTTTTCATTTTGATTGTTTTTCTGAATCATTTTGATTTTTATTGCCACTGTTTTGCATTTGCTAAAGATCAATCCAGCGAACAATGTTATCACTAACTTCCATGCGGAACAATAACATCTGGGCAATTAATTTCGTTAAAATTTCTTGCTAGTGCCTGGTAATTCAAAACTAATGGTAGAGTAACTGGAGTTGGCTTCATTGAGATTGCGGGAATAACATGGCAGCGAACTCCAAGAACATATAGAGCCGGTGAGGTGTTATAATTATTGTTGCTTAGTTGTGATTGTTAGTTTTTGAAGATTAATATATTTTTTGTCACTTTACAAACAATTAAGATTTTTTGTCAGTTTTCAAAATTTAATTTGTCAGATTTTTATAATGATTCCTTTGTTCATCTCATTTCTCCTATTTAGAGTGGAGTGCGAAGATGATGATGACGCCAGCGAGTTTGGCTGGGGCTTAGATGATGACGATGATGAACCAAAAGAAATTAACTGGAATGAAGTGCCAGAAATTGATGTAATTATCCTCGGAAGTGGTCCAGCAGGCTGCACAGCAGCACTTTACGCTGCAAGAGCTGGTTACAATGTCGTTGTACTCCATGGAGACGTCCCAGGAGGCCAACTTGTTTATACAACTGAAGTCGAAAACTTTCCAAGCTGGAATGGAACTGGAACAGAGCTTGTTGAGGCAATGAAAGATCAAGCAATTAGAAATGGAGCTAAATTTGTTTTAGATACAATTGTTGAAGTTGATTTATCAGTTTTCCCAAGAAGACTCATATCGAATAACAATAATGGCTACAAGTGCAGATCATTGATTATCGCAACAGGCGCAAAAGCCAAATACTTAGGCCTGCCAAGTGAACAACGCCTTAAAAACAGAGGTGTTAGCGCATGTGCTGTCTGCGATGGTGCTCTTTATGCTGGCCAGGATGTTGCTGTTGTTGGTGGTGGTGATGTTGCCGCTGAAGAAGCTTTATATCTTGCAAAAATTTGCAGAAAAGTCAAATTATTCCATCGGAGAGGTGAACTTCGCGCTTCTACACCAATGAAGAAGAGGTTGGCATCATCTAAAGTCGAGATTATCTATAACACTGTTGTAGATGAAGTTATTGGTGATGAATATGTTACTGCTGTTCGCGTGAAGAATGTTAAGACTAAGAAGACAAAAACGCACAAGATCAACGCCTTATTTGTAGCAATTGGTCATCAGCCTGAAACATCGATGTTTGAAAATCAACTCGATCGTGATGCTAATGGTTATTTCATTACAGATGGTACTCCAAAAACTAAAGTTCCGGGAGTTTTCGTTGCTGGAGACTGCGCAGACAAAATTTATAGGCAAGCAATCACTTCTGCGGGTACTGGATGTCAAGCAGCGCTTCTAGCTGAAAAGTACCTCGCTGAGCTCGATGCAGGTGGAAAATAAAATGTTTTAAAATTCTATCAAAAATTTTAAAATTATCTTTTGTTTTTAAATAGTAATACTACATGTTTACTCTATATAAATATTGATGATGCATCAGTCAAATGACAATCACGAGAAAAAATATTTCTTGAATTCAAAATTTCAACAATTGAAGATTGTAATATTGTATGATTCCCTTATAAGCTGCATTATTAGCAGCTGAATTAGGCTTTTGGCTTGTTATGTGTAAGATTGAATAATCATATGCGAAATGGCGTATCTATGAATAGTGCATTCAACTTCAGTAAGGATAAATGTTAATATGTAGTGTGTAGATGTGACTTTTTCGGACGAAGCATTTACTGTTAAAATTGCTCTGCCTTTGCTGAATGGTTGATCAACAAAGCCATGAAGAAGTGCTGGTTGCAATGGCAATATATTATTTAAACGGAATAAAACATTATCTTTCCCTTTAATAAGTTCATCATCCCAAGTTAAAATAATATTTTCAGCCTGTTTGTTAGAAATAAAACTGTACGAAGAAAGGTGCTAACAATTCGGAGCTTTTAGCCAATTTAAAGAAATGCTCAAAGAATTTCAAGCATAGTTCATGATAATGAACACTCAGCATTATTTTTGCCATGTAATTTTACGTAAATTTAAAAATGATCAAAAATTTACCAAAAAAAAGGTAAATGTGCCACAAAATGTGCCACCTTTTGATGCAGCAGACATCGAATCAGAACGAATATAATTTGCACATTGAATCTCATTCTGAGAAAAATCACTGTGTCAGCTCTATATCTCAACGAGTGTAAAGAGTCAGTGATGCTCTGTTTGAGAATGGAAGCTGATCAAAATTGTATTCTTTAAGGTTACACAATATTCAATTAACTTTTGAATACTCCCCTATTACACCTAAAACAATTCAATGGTCAGCCTTGAAACATTATGCTAAATCAGGGCAAATGTTTTTATTTTATATTAAAATTCGATACTCACCCCTAATTCACTTAAAATATTTTAATAACACGGCTTTCATTTGAGCTTCATGAAATGTTATCATGATAACAGATAAAGCAGAATTCTTGATAAAATAATATTGCACTGATTCTACGCTGGCATGAGTTTCCTATAAAGATCAAATCCATTTTGTCTATATGTGGTTGACTTTTTTTGTCTGTTTTAGTTATATAACATTACATTTTAATTAAAGCAAATTTAGGACAATAGAAATAGTATATTTTAGAATTTCTCAAAGTAATAAACTACAGAAATGAGAAGGAAGATGATCAGGAATGAAAGACCAGTGGAGTAGTTGATTCTCTTTTCCATTAAAATTGCGTTTCTCAAGAAAACGGCAACGACAATACTGAAAATGTCAATGAGAGGAAAGATGAGGGTGAACATCACGTCAGTCACCTTCGTCTTGAACAAGATCAACGAGATCAGCATCAATGCCGGCATTTCGAGGAGAGCAGTCATGATAGCGCTCTGGTTGCCAATTTCCATTGATAAACCGATGTTTCCGTTCAAGGCGAACTTGATGGCGTTCATGTATTCTGCGGCGTTTGGAATTAAAGTGTAGAAGATCAAACCGACGAATCTCTGCGAGAAGTGCATCTTTTCGATGGCGTCTGGGATTTTCTCTGTCATAACGTGAGCCATCATTGAAAATGTAACTGTTGAAAGAATGAGGATGATAATGGCAGCAACTTGGCTCATTCCACTGCTTTCCTCGTTGACGTGGTCGACCTTGTAGATGTGCGCGTGAGTTCTGACCGAGAAGAAGAAAGAGATGCAGTAAATGATTGGCATGCAGATTGTCATGAAGTACATAAGCGGAGCAGCGTATTGCTGGTAGATTGGATCGTCAACGTAGTTCTCCATGTCGTGTGAAGTGCAGTACTGGCACCTGAATGTGCTCTCGTTTATATATGTGCCGTTATCGTGTGGTTGTCCGTTCAATTCGCAAGATTTACAGTCCATAATCGTTCCTCCGTGGATATGGTAGAAAACCGATGGGAAGAGCACAGATATGATGGCGAGGAGCAAGAAATAGCCACCGATAGACTGAGCTTTCTTGTTCAAAACAGTTTCTTTCCACTTCAAACCGGCAGCGAACATCGCCACACCAGGAATAATCAAGAGGTTCATGAGGAAAGCTCCTGTAATAGCTGCACGGGTTATTTCGACTAAGCCTTTTCTCAATGAGAAGTAGTAAAGAATTAATTCGACTGATGTAATGAAAACAGAACAAAGGATAGAGCCAATAATAATGCCAAGATTCTTAGAGAGGTCGTCAACACAGACACCGATGAAGTAAGCAGCGGGTGTAGCGCCCAGGAGAGCGAATAATGATCCGAGAACTGGGTCTCCGAGGCCAGTATGTCCGAAATCAACGAATCCTACCAATAAAGCCAAGAATACGAATGGCATGAAGTTGATATAGATGACATCGAATCCGAAAATTGAAAATTTGAAATAATACCACGATCCAGACTGGTTACACAACAAAAGAGGGATACCTGTCTTCTTTTCGGAAGATTTAGCGTAGTATATATCAGCTGGATTCTCGAAAAGACACAACTTGAGCAATTTAAACATCGTCTTGGCCATAGGAATGAAAAATACAAGTTCCCACGATGCAGCACCAGCAATAATCGTCAGTACACCATAGAAAGGCGACAATAAGTACCAAAGTATCTTCGAAAAGATGGATTGTTTTGTAGATTGTTTCGCGTATGCGATTTTTCCGAATGGATAGATCGCAAAGACAGCTGTGCGCAAACAGAAAAGTCCATGTCTGTAGAACACGATTGTGATGAAGAAAAATAGCGACAAAACAACGAATGTGAAGCTAATCCACCAACCGAACAAGAGAGTCCAGATGACGTTGCTTATCGAAAAGGTCCTGTGCTTCTTGAAGGACTCAAGAGCTTCGATGGTTGGTAAGTTTAAGTCATTCCTTGGTGGAAGTGGGCGATAACCCATAACATGGGGCATCTCATCTGCATCAATATGTACGCTAGACACTTCACTGCTGTCGTCATCGTCATGCTGGTTAGTGTAATTGTTTAATTGGACGTTGTCAATCAATGGTTGTGTCGACATTTTTGATTTGCAAAAAACACCTTCTCAAAAAAATGATCGGTAAATTTAACCCATTTTTTCAAATCATTGTAACACATCATAGTTCAATATTTTTTAGTTTTTAAAGTTAAATTTTCCTTTATCAAAATTTTCTATTATTTTACATTTACTCATAATTATACCTCTAAATTTTATTTTCACTAACGATGAATTCAAATTGAAAAGTGACATAGTTCAATTTAAAAAGTGACAAAACAATGAAAACAAAAAAAATCTTTTGTTATACATAAAGCAATGAATTTAGACAATTATTATAAATAAAAGTGACAATCTCCCGCTACCCCATCACTTTTAAATTGAGTTTCGGGTTAAAGTAAATATTTTATTGTAATTCATTATAGCTATAATTGGTCTTATATTTACAACTAACAAAATGTGAAAAATGAGGAGAGTTTTTTCGCTCTCAAATATTTGAACGTATATCAGAAACATCTGCGATAAGGTTAGTGAGATGATTTTCAAAATTCTTCAAAACTACCAACAACATTTTTGCAATTAAAAATTTCAAACTCTTTCAAAATCCATTATTTTTTAATTTTGTTGCATTGATGAATGTGGGCAAGTATCTATTTCTGTTAAGTGATAAGTTAGATAACAATTAAATATGCATATAATTTGTATTCAAGGGCTATTTACGAAAGCTTCATATTCCGAAAATTATCTTTGAGCTGTAGACTCAAGTGCAATGAGCGTTGCATCCCTATTGTATAACGATTTGCATATGCTCATCCGAACTCAAACCTTACTTTCACAATTATTCATTCTCGATATTATTCTTACACTTCTGACTTTTATCGTTGAAAGAAAAAATAATTTAGCATTAGAACTAACATATACGTATATAACACCATCTATAACCTCAAAATATTATCAGTAATCAATTTTGGTTAATTTTAGATGATATTGCTTGGTACAATTATGATCACTAGCATGTATAAATGGTATATGTTTTCTGAAAATTGGTATTTAATTATTTTATTTGAATCAATTTTTACCTTTAGACTGTCTAATGTACTGTGTATAATATTATGCATTTTTCTACCATATTATATTTATTACAGTTGAGCTATTACTGAGAGTTGATATGAAAAGGAGGGGTTCATCTCATCAGGGGGAGCCCCCTCAATTTTATTAGGTTACAGTATTCAAGTGAAAATAAATAGTAGAGTTTATTATAATATTAACAAAGAATATAACTTTATATGATCGCCACCAATTTGATAAGATATTCAATTATTTCAGATATATTAATAGGGTCCAAGAAGTATCTTGCTCGGTAAAATGTAATCAGTTGGTATAGTAAATGTCTACCATACCCATCCGCCACCCTGGAAGCAGAAAATTGCAAATCGAAGTCTGTGAATATGGAATTTGGAGATATGGATGTCTAAGATAAATGTTTCAACACTA
>MRSU01003023.1:0-21997 GCA_008369845.1 Trichomonas gallinae | reverse complement strand
AAACGGTAACATTTTTCTATAGTTTACATTTTTAGACAGGTTTGCACAGCGTTAGACGGGTTTTTCGCGTGACTGTAATTAAAAGTGCCAAAAAATGAGTGATCTTCCTCCGATTGCGAATTTGATCAGCAACATTCTTTTTGTTTTGCTTATTATTACGTTCATTTATGCCCTGTGCACGAGATTCGTCTCTGATAAGACTCTTTACGATTTAACAATTCTTCCTTCAACTGATCCAGAAAAGATCACCTATTATATAGAACCATCTGCATCGCCGTCAGATCCTGTTCCCTTCCCTACTGTTTTTACGCCACCAGAAGTTTACACAACATTCGTTGTTCCTGCTTACAACGAAGCAAAGCGCATCACGCCAATGTTAGATGACACTGTTGCATATTTAGAACGCAGAGCTGCCGAAAATCCGGAATTTACATGGGAAATCATTGTCGTCAACGATGGATCTAAGGATAACACGGCCGAAATCGTCACAAACTATGCCTACAAGCACCCACAAATCAGACTGCTGAACCAGCCAAGGAATATGGGCAAAGGCGCAGCCGTTCAAGCAGGATGTCTTCATTCTCGTGGAGAATTGATACTTATGGTCGACGCTGACGGTGCAACGAAGATAGATGAGTTCGGTGAGCTCGAAAAGAAGATCAAGAGTCTCATGACAATCAACAAAGAAGCAATTGTTGTTGGATCTCGAGCTCATCTTGAAGGAGCTGACAAAGCAAATAGAACACCAATGCGCAAGTTCCTCGGACTTGGCTTCCACATGTTAATTACTCTCGCTGGCGTTAAAGGAATCAAAGATACACAATGCGGCTTCAAACTCTTTTCTAGAGAGGCAGCAAGATGGTTATTCCCCAATCAGCATGTCCAGAGATGGTGTTTCGATCCAGAACTCCTTGTTATTGCAAAATCAAGATTAATGGAAATTGCTGAAGTCCCAGTTGAGTGGAATGAAATCGGAGACAGCAAGATGAAGATTTCCGGCATGATTAAGATGGCAATTGACTTAGTCCAAATTGCTATTTACTTCAGAACTGGACTCTGGACTGTTAAAGACAAGAGAGATGCCCCAATTACAGAATTTGAAGTATAAAATTATGTTTTATGTTTTATTTACCAAAATATTTTTTTCTTATTATAATTTGTTATTTTTCTATAATAATTATAACAAACAAACATTATATTTCTTTATATTGATTGTAATAAGTTTGTCTGTTTTGATATTTTTTGATTTATATTTTATTTTTCAGTATTTCGGCCATTTTCATGAGATTCTGTGTATATATGGATCTTATGATTGAAACAAAGCAATTTTATCAAATACTCCAGTTTTATATTTATCGTTAATATATTATAATAAAGAAAAAACCGCTTATTCAGCCTTCTCAGATGGCTTTGGTTCCTTCTCTTGGATTTTTCCTTCCTTTAACAGTTTTTCTATTGTTTCATTAGCTAGTTTTTCTGGAAGTCCGCATTGTTTCCTTACGCGGTCAGTAAAAGACTTGCCTGGGATCTTGCGTGATTTCTTAGCAATGCGGATGATTTCCTCTTCGATCTGTTCTTGTGTCATTTCGACCTTTTCCTCCTTTTGAACTTGGTAGATCGTGTTATCGGGCAACTTCGTTGGATTTTTGATGAGTTCTTTCGTTGCTAACTCTAATTCGTAAAAACATGTGTTTGCTGTTGAAAGGAATTCTTTCATAGCAGTGGTGAAAGCAGACTTTTCCATTTTTTATGATTTGCCCTTCAAAAGGGTAAATTTTGCTTCTAATTTACACGACAAAAATGTCATGTAAAATAATATATTTGACAAATAAATTACTTTACAATGGTTATAATTGAGGAAAACGGAGATTATCAGATGTGATATATTTGAAATTTGATGAAATATTTGTGTTAATAACATTCTTGTGATGTATTTAATCGATTCATACATCAAAAATACTCATTTAATTTTTTTCATTTACCACCAAAGTTGAATATTTAATTTAAAAAATTCATAAGCAAATGTCAAAATTAATAATTTTACATGACAAAATATATTTAAAAACATTGATAATTTCATCCTATATGTGTTTTTGATTCATTATATTGATATTAAATAGAATTATTAAACTATGTGATCCATATTATTGAACATATACTATCCATAATTCTTGTAATCCTCCCAAAGAATTTTCTTTACATGACAGATTTTAACTGAGTTTTGACATAATAAGAACAAAATACCAAAGGGTTCTATCACAAGATTCAACAAAACTCAAGATTTTCGATTTTTTTCAATATTGATCCCATCAATAGCTAATCAACTACAGAGTACGTTTCGACGAATAAAATGGAATTTACGCATAGGCTTGGTATCGATTTAATATTAAAAAGATCAAAATTATTCATACAAAGATAGTTTTACTAAGAAAACTAATATACAAACAGATAATATTAAAAATATTTGAACTTGATCTTCTTCTCTTGCGGTCTGAGGAATTGCGGACCTTTATCACTGATTCTTCTTGCTCTTTGCAATACATTACAGCTGTTGACAATATTTAGCCTTGGCAGTGATGTATCAGTCAGTGTTCTCTTGGTAAGCTTGTTCTTTAATAATCCGAGTGAATCAGTTTGACCGACACCACATGTCAACATCTGCAGCAACTCTTCAGCTGTGGCTCTAGCATTAGGATCATATATCAAACAATGTTTAATTACGTTGCCAATGACGCCTTTTGGTTCTATGAACATTTCCAAGTCGTTTGCAAGCATATCATTGACAAACTGCATCTCTGTGCGTGATAACCATGGGAAATGAGCTCCAGTTGCACATAAATGAAGAATAACGCCAATAGCCCAGATATCTGCTCTTTTTGGATCATATGTGTTTGATTTGATGACTTCTGGAGCCATGAATAGAGGTGTTCCGCATACAGTCCTTGTTAAATTTGATGTTTCCTTGGATAAGCCAAAGTCGATTAATTTAACATGCATTTCTTCATCAAAAAGTATATTCTGCGGCTTCAAATCTCTGTGTGCAACTCCACGCTTGTGAAGATAACATAATGCTTCTAATAATTCTTTTGCAATTCGAAGTTGCTCTTCGAATGATATATGAATGCCAAGACTAAGTAGTCCTTGAAGGTCTCCATTTGGCAAATATTCCATAACAATCATAATAATTTCTGGCTCATACAAAATATCAATAACTTTGACAATGTTTGGATGGTCAAACCTTGACATCAGTCTAAGCTCGTTCTCTAGATAGACCAGCATGTTGCTTTTAGTGATTTCGACTCTGTTAATGATCTTAATTGCAAAGTGTTTATCTGTTTTTGTGTCAATTGCTTCGATAACAACAGCATAGCCACCTCTGCCGATTGTCCTCACTGTCTTATACTTGCCTATTTGCGGTGGAACACGGATCTCATATTGATTATCAGTTGTCTCCACCAGAACACTCATTTTTTTTAAAAGGCTAATTTAAAAATTTGTAAATAAAAAACGTATTGTCTGATTTTTGCTTAATATCACTCTATAAATCATAAAAATCATTCAGCTCTTAAAGCTCACAAAATTATTGTTAGATATTTTGATGTAAATATAATATTGATCAAAATTTTATGATTTTAATTTTAAAAAACGTATTCTTCAGAAAATTTTCTTTATTTATATTTATAGTATATATGGAAATATGTATTATGACATTAATTTAAATTGAGAGGATAAATTTGAAATTATTGAAAACTTCGATTTTACCGAAGTGATTTTATTTATGTTATTATATAATATTATTATCTTGATTTTATTTCAAAACGCTTTTGAAAAAGAATTCTGAAATAGAATTTATTATAAGGTAGACATAGATAAGTGTTTTTTGATGAAAAAAATCACGCGGAGAACCGTGAGTGATTTTTCCCCAAGCCATTAATTATTTATGGTTTCGCTGAAGCCGTGTGTTAATGGCATGACTCTTTCTATGTAGTACAGCGAATTCTAAATATTGCAGTATTGTGACAATAACTTGAGTTTACGCGTCAAAGACCGTAAAGATTGGAATAATTTACAGTCCTTCAGAAAAATTTTCACACAAGTAAAGATTTCGTGATCCGCTTGGGTATAAACAACGAAATTTCTGGTGAAGTCGGTCAAAGGATCAGATCTATGTGGATATTTTCAACCATGACGAATAACTTAATCTGATTTTTTAGCGGCTCTCATCGATATGGCATATATATCTATGTAATTAGTCATAAATCCATATACATCATTATTCCAAAGTATTTGGGACTAACAATATCCTTCGTATAAAATTTTCTATCAAAATTCTTTGCATATCTTCTAAAATTTAGCTATATTTCATCATATAAATTCATAATCTATTTAAATGAATCATTATTTATAGTGATTAACGTTAATTTGTTTGATGATTTTGAAATTTGTTCATATCATTTTGTATTATAGCAATAGTTAAAGAATGAAGAAACTACGCGTCATGTTTATTTTGAAATCTTTACATATTGATAGAAATATTCTTTTAATGGCTGTGTTGTCATATTTACGCCCCAAAGTGTGTAATATCTTTCAAATGACCAAATAGCGTAGCCATCTTGTCTGTGATCTGTTGAATCATATGGATCTGCTATGATCAGGATATCATCTGCAGTATCTTCTGTACCCATGTCATCATAACCGATGATAACTTCCCAGTGGCCTCCCCAGTCAATGTGTTTGGAAAGAACAACTTCATTTTTATCGATTGCATTAATAATCCATTTTGTGAAGTCTTCTCCCCACGGAGGTGGAACATCTCCAGCATTAGTTTCGACTTTGACGTTGTATGTCCTCAAAGCTTCAGCCATTTTTGTAGTTGTCGTTCCGAGCAATCCATGTACGTTTTTGTGCAATGGATAGCCTGTATCCATCTTATCAGAGAGTTCCTTCTCAGAAACTCCAGTGATTCCTAAGTAATTTAGAGCCATTACTGCAGATGCTGGGCCACATGAGTAATCTGTTGTTTGCTGGTATGTTTTGAAGTTTTTAAGTATATGTAGGGTGTTTGTAGGCTTATTATTTAAGAAATCAAACTCTGCAAAATATTTCGAAGGAATATGGTCATTTTTGTTAGCATAACCGGCACCTCCTGTTATTTCATCTTGTATAGATTGGACAATTGGTATTGTTTGATCCTTAGGAATCGGATAAATATTATTATTGTTGCTATTTTTCTTATATTTAATGCATAAAGCAAACGTAATTATGAATGCAATGGTCATAATCAGTCCCCACATGTAGCCAACTATGTACATCTGCTTTAACTTGCTCGGTCTTCCACCTTTTCCGTCTGAAAATTCAGCAAAATCACTCATAAAAAAAATACGATATCGTCACATTTGTATTCCACATATATGACATATTTCAACAACTGCAGCAATATCCTAATATTTTACAGCACTTTTAATGAATTTTTTTGATATTTGATTAATGATATCTTTAATATTTAATCCTACTTCAGCATGATCAAGTCACTTAGCATATATATCCTCTATATGGCATTGGACAAATATATAGAGAGTTTATTGATTATCTCCAAGTTTCATTTCGTTATTTTTATTTGTTATTTTGGTGTTGAAGCTAGAAACTTTAAACATCATAGATAAATTCCCTTGGTGTTGAGTTTGATGAGCTCTTTAGTTTTAATAAAAATTATATTTGAATGAATGAATTCGATATATTATATTCTATGATATATCTAAATCAAGATGAATGTATATGTAAATTATCGATGTAGTCATCAATATAGAAAGGATGAAATATAGCTATTTCTTAAAATATCAGGATAGGTAATTCAAACACATTATTTTTCATGTTTAAATAAGTACATTTATTACTTATGATCATATCTATTAATCTATTGCATTCATATTACTATTCCACATATTAATATCTAAGATCAAAAAATGGGTTCATTTTTAATCAAAACAACTTTTCACAGTAGAGATGTATGTATATATCATGATAGTGAATATTACTAGATGAGTAAAATCATACAATTATTACCTCGTTTATCTTCAAATTCTTTAATGAATGGAAAAATATCCTGTCTTTTCGTATTATAGATATGTTAGCCGTATACATGCCTATGTTGCCTTCTCTTTGCCCATTCTATCGAATTACAAAATTTGGAATTTTCTCAATCAAAAAAGTGAAAATTTTGAATAAAAACAATACTACAAGCAATATATTATGATAATTTCTTCATCGTCAAAAAAATAAAATTGCCACTCTCAATTCTTTAGATTTGATTTTTGAAAATCAAAATTCATAAGAAAATTGTATATAAAGTATCCATTTTTCATGTTAATTCGTTAATGATTTTTCTTTTGGTATATTTGATATCGATTTGATTATAGACTGTTGGGTCACTGAAAAGTGATGTGATATCACGATAGAAAAAATTTAGATTTTAAAAACATGGAAGATCTCAGTTCCGCTCCACTGATTGAGCCTAAAAACACGAAATTCAAAGTATATAGGATGTTCAACTACATCACCATATCTACTCTTTACGCTTTAGTCAATATTCATAAACTTTGTCCGGCAATTGTCGCTTCTAGCATGGCAGATGAGTATAAAGTTACTCTCGTCGAACTTGGTATCTTCTCCGCTATGTATTTCTATCCTTACGCCATAATGCAGCCGATTTCCGGCGTTTTAGCTGATATGTTCGATTCGTCAATGGTTTTGGGTCTCACTGGCCTTCTCGCTGCTATTGGATCTACATTATGCGGTTTATCCAAGTCTTTGACAGTTGGAATTATTGGAAGATTAATGGTTGGCATTGGAACAGGTCCAACATATGTATGCTGCCTAAGAATCATCTCCAATTGGTTCAAAGCTGATAAAATGCCGATTTTACTAGGAATTTTGATGGCTGCATCTTGTTTGGGCGGAATCATCGCAGGCACACCTTTATCTCTCTTCTGCAAGAAGTTTGGCTGGCGCACTGCATTCTACACGCTTGGTGGGTCCGGATCTTTTATTTCTTTGCTTATTATCTTTTTCACACGTGGAAGCCCAGAAAAGCAAGGATTTGAGCCAGTTAACATTCGCCCACCAGCTCAGCAGGCTACATTCGGCGAGAAAATGAAGCAATTAGGAACAAGCATCTGCCAAGTCCTCGGCTACAAGTATTTCTGGGTTATTGTCTTATTTAACATCACCAATGTCTGCCCATACCTCAATGTAGGTGGTTATTGGGGCGGACCATTCTTAAGAGATGTAAGAGGATTCCAAGGAACGGAACAAGGCAATATTTTGATGTTTATTTCCATTGGCTTGTTCTTTGGATCAGTTCTCTTGCCTCCATGCGCACAATGGCTTAAATCGAAGAAGATTGTTTTGATTATTTCCAGTTTCTTCGTTACTGGCTCAATGCTTAGCCTTTACGTTCACGGTGACAAAGCAAACAAGATTTTGCTCTCATCTTACTATTTCCTTTTAGGTGCTTTCACTCTCGGTGTTGCAAGCTTAAATTACCCATTATTAGCTTCATACTACAATCCAAATATCTCCGGATCAGCTGTCGGTATCGCCAACTTCTTCTTGTTCATGATGATTGCAGTTTATCAACAAATCACTGGAGTAATCCTTCCGAAGTTCGGAAAAACACCAACGCCAACAGGAACTTATAAATATACATGGCAAGGCTATAAATACGGACTTTGGCTGTTCAGTGCTGTATCTACTGCACTTTCCATTTTTGTTGGATTTATCGTTTACGAACCAGATGCAAATCCATGCGGTTTGAAGAAGAAACCATTGGAATCTGGTGAATCACCACTTTTATAATTTTATTTAGTAAATTGTCGTAGTCTTTCTTTCAATCTCTAAATTTATACAAGTAGTCGAAAAATTATGTAGATTTATAAAGATACATGGTAATATTTCATTAAAAAATAAAAAACAACAGTTAACGTGTAAGATTTTGTTTTCGCATCAACCTAAATAGTGCTGTAAGGCTAGATGCTGGTGCAATAGGCTTAAATCCTCGACTTTGAGCCACTATTGGTTTCCTTATAATTGCTGGGCATTTATTTGTCGTTGATCTGACCATGAATCTTGGGAAATTCGAAGTTGATTTAACATTCTGTTGTTCTACTAAGAAATAAGGAAGTTGTAACAGTTCATCGCATGTTATCCTTGTAGCGGGATCAATATCCAAACATCTCTGAATCACTTCCCTTAGCTCGATGTCTTCTATCAAATCCGGGTTGTAGACACCTGACATTATGCATTGTTTGAGACTTTGTTCATCTTTTCCTAAAAACGGGTATTGGCGGGTTGCAATGAAGTAAATGGTTACTCCAATGGACCATATGTCTGCTATGAACGGGTCATACTCTTTATTTTGGAAAATTTCCGGAGCCATAAATAATTTTGTGCCTTTGAAGACTGATGATTTCTCATAATCTATTTTGATTGAAGATAGACCGAAATCTGAAATTTTGACTCTGTCATACTTGTCTATTAAGAAATTTGATGGCTTGATATCGCAATGAGCGATTTTTCTATCATGACATGCTTTTATTGAACTGATAATGTCTTTTGTGTATTGCTTGATGTTATCTTTGCAAATAAACTGTTTGTATTTCACGAATTTATCGAGATCTGAAGTGCATAATTCCATCAAAAGGTAAACATATCCGTTAAGGTGGTAATGAGCATACAAATGGACTATATGTGGATCATCGATAGATAACATGCATTCAACTTCTGTTTGTGAGTATGATTTTATTGGAATCTTCTTTAAAGCGAATTCTGAGTTGTATTTGTTGACGAAAACATGGAAAATCTGACCATATCCACCACATGCTATAGTATTAAGCATCTTAATGCCATGCTTAGAGAAAAATTGGATCTCTTCGAAATTCATGTAAAAAAAACTGAATAAAAAAATTTAAAAAATTAAATTTATCGAAAATTTATTACTAATAAGCTCTACAATATCTTATTTTATCATTTTTTTACAAACCAACTGATGTAATTTCAAAATTTGGCTTAATTATAATCATTAATATATAATAAGCACAAATCAGTGATCAACTAAGAGTCAGGTAACAAAATTGAAAGCAAAGAAAAAAACGGGCACTTGAGTAAATAAAATTTTTATTGCTGATATATTAGTGGTTAGTAATCTTAATAAAGACAAATTTTGTAAATTCCGCTGTTCCTTCAAAAGTTATTTCAAAAACATAAACGTGTTTTTAAAAAACAATGTGTTTATTTGTTATTCCTATTCGATATTTTATGGAAATTTTTGATGAAGTGTTGAATTGAAAAAAATGTTTATTAATTTTGTTGTAATATTTATAGTTTAATATTTATAAGGATTCTATATTTACTAATTTTGGGCGATGAAAGATTTTTAATTCAAAAGTTGATTTATTGCCGTTATTGGGAAAATTTTATTGTAAATAAGTCCATGAGATGTATTATTTGAATAATTATTTTTTGTGAAGTTTATAAAAAAAATTCGTTTTCATATATGTTTGATATTGAATTATCCAAACTTGAATTATCCAAAATAAAAAAGTGATTATTTACAAAATTTTCAATATCGTTTTTGTACTCGTGATCGACTTTATCTCATGCGTATATGATATTGCTGGACATTGTGGAAAGCAATAAACTGATTTTAATGTGTTATTAGTTGAGATTTAATTTAAAGCTAAATAGAAGATTTGGACAGTTAATATGGAATATGTGCACTATAAGTAATTATTTGGCAATGCAAATTTTACTGATTAATTTTATTTAAAATAATCTTCGATGATTCCTTGGACCAAAAACATTAAATACGATTGATTATATTTGGGATTAAGTAATACTACGGTAGTATATCACAAAAATACGAATGCTAAATTTATATCTTTAAAATATAATTTTAATTAATTCTCATTTCCATTTAATCAACGATGACAACTACTTTTAATAATATATCATTTCCTAACTTGTTATAAAACCACATAATTCGTAATCAATGATACTCTGTTTCAATTAATGGTGTTTCTGGATTCAATTACAAAAAAATACTCCATTTGATATGATCATGAAGGTATTATTAGGTTATGGTATAGGCATATTTCTATATGGCATCTGTATTTCAATCATTCTCGTTAAAAAAATTGAATTCAGTAAGTTATTTTTTCAAAATATCAATGCATATTACTCTATCGATGTAGATATGTATACTGATATGGATTTTGTTATGTAATACTAACTCTTATATCGAAAAAATGAAATCGCGTTTTTTTCCCATCCAAAAGTTTGAAGAGAGATTGGACGATTATTGGCCAACTGACCGAATAAATTGATTTAATAATTTTATGATGCTATTCAAAAATAACGTTTTTGAAAATGATTTTGTTATAATTATAATATAATAAATGAATTGCAGACGAATTAACGATTAAAAAATAAAATTTACGATGAGATTTGTTAGTTTTTCATGTTGATATTTGTTATATATGATAAAAGCTATAAATATGAAATTTATTAACTATTCAAATTTTTCATAAAGTTTTTTTTAGGTTCTGATGAGAAATTTTTGATTTTGCTCCAATATTGATCTACTCTTGTTATCTTAGGAATGGTTTACGGACGACGGTAATGAATTTTCATATCATTATTAAATTTTGAATGATGTTTTTTTAATCTTCGAAATGAAGAATTGAAAAATCGTCATTTCAAGAAGTGTATTGCATTCTTCATATGATTTAATATAGGTTATGTGGGTTAAAATATATTAATATCAAATATTTAAGTCTAGAACTTCGATACAATATTTTAGCCTTGTTTCTTCATAATCAGACCGACTACATGCTGCATAATCAATCGATGCCTTTGGAAATTAAAAATAAGTTGCTTTGAACAAACCAATAAAAATATAGCAATAATAAACAAAATATCATCGCAATAAATTGATGAAATCAGCTGAATCATAACCCATCATAATATTCTTCAATTTTTGTTCGAAAAAAATATCTCGCGAAAAAAGAATAGGATCCCGAACAATATTTTGTTGGACAATCATTCATTAACAACCCGCAATGATATTATATACAATTTTAAGAAGTTTATGATATATTTTTTATGCTTTTATCAATTAAATACATATGAAGCCGCGCTTTCGATGACTTTTTGTTTATTATCATATAGATTCTATATCATTACATTTTATTTTCTCAGTTCAATTTTTTTAGAAAGCAATTAAAATATTGAAATATCAAATTCAATATAGTATCGATTTATGTATGCATCAATCTGATGTCATTTCTTAAGCGCTTTTCGTCGATTTCACAATTCAATATTCACAGCAATAAAATTTTTAATAATATTAAAGATATGATATGTATTACATTATCTAATTATATTTATACATAGTTCTCACTCAAAACCAATTTGTCATAGCGATTTTTTAAAAAAAAACACATGATTTCTCACGAGATATCATCTAGTGATATATCTGATCCTTACTAAATAAAATTTAACGAGAAAAACTTTCGTCTGTACTGTAAATTGCCTCAATACTTTGACATTTTTATTCCTGTCAAAAGCTAAAATGACTAAATTTTGGTGAATATCAGGGTTTTACATTGTATCGAAGCCAAATATTCGTGTTTGTGGATTTCTTTGAATTAATTAATCATTTGAAAAATTCTCTCAAAAAATAAATTGTTGTTGTTAATTGTAAACTGTTTAAAAATTACTGTTTAGCATCATTTGTGTTTCTAGTTAACGTGTAGTTTATTATAAATATTTTTGAATTGCGATATTATTCAATGATTAACAAACATGTAGAGATATGAATAATGGTTCATTTTTTCACCGATAATTCAGAGAAGATTTCAATAATTATTTTTTGAGATGGCATTGAAATATTTAAACGATTTAATACTTTTAGATTTGAAATGCATATCTAATCATAATTACAAAATATTAACGAAAAAATTTATCGAGACGATATCATCTATGAATATATCTCTACATAATTATCAGGTTTTGTTAATTGAGAATTTATTTTTTGAGACATTGATAAAATATTTCAACATTACAAAAATATTTCAATAGAACCGCTATATATCTGATTTGGATATTATTATTTGTTTAATATATATCATTTTTCATAGGAGTTTTAATTTCAATCTATTTCTATTTTATTTTTAATTGATGATCACCGAGCTTTTTTCAATATTGAGAACAATTAGAACTCAGATGAACCATGACCTATAATCTATGTACTATAACAATCAGATTCGTCACCTATATTATATATCAATCCTATTGATATATCAATTACATTATTTTAATTTTTTTCGAATCATTATTGATTATTTTTCATATACTACAGATTAACAAGTACAATACAGATTTACCATTAATATTACATAATTTAAACTTTTCATTATATATTTTGATTAATTTTGTCTTTTGTGTTACAATTAAAATCAGGAGAGCTTTATTTTCATGAATCTTGTGTGTTATTTTGTTTTGGTGCTTTTTTTGTTTAATAATCAAAAATATTATGTTTAAAAAAACAAAAAATCAAAGTTTAAAATATATAGAAGTTAATAGTGGATATAGGTGCCTTCAAATTTTGTTTGTTCGAGCATCTGGAGAGCTTTGAATTGTCTTAAAAATTTTCTCAAAGTTAACAAAAATTTGAAAAGTCTAAGAAAAATTTTGAATGCTTTTCAATGCTTGAACTTTTCAAGTACGTTATTATAGAACTCATCCAAAGTCATATCCTGGACAGGTCTTGGCGGGTTGGAGATGATGTCTGGTATTTTGTCTTGTACTTTTGTTATTTTTGGTATGCTTCTATATTTTTGTGTATTTTCATCATAAACAATAACATTTTGATATTTCAAGACAATTAATGTGGCCCTAACCCTCCTATCGAATGGCAATCCCATATACAAGCCTTTCTTTTTCCTATGTTTTTCCATAATTAAACACAATTCTTCAAGAGTATATTCAACTTCATTTTCTGTGAAGATTTCTTCAATAATATGTTCGAATGTATCAGGAGTCATTATTGTATCTACAATGAGTTCGTTTTGTTCTTCTTCCTCCTGCTCAATTTGGATGTTTTGCTCAGGATTTTCCTCGGATTCCGAGCTTACAGTCTTGACTTTGAGGTTGCCTTTCCGTTGCGGCAGTTTTCGAGGTGCGGAATTGAGCATCCATGTGTCTTTTAATTTTGGAACTTTCAAAAATAAATGCCGTCCTCTTTTTTTAACAGCGCAATTTAAGCGGATTACGCGTATACTGGGCTCCATAATGAAACCCCTTTCCGTATACTTGATAATGATCGGCCATTTTTTCTTAATAAATTGAAATAATTGATCTTCTGTTGCTTTTCCTCCATTCTCCTTGATGGAATAAATGATCGCCTTTTGGATCGGTGACGATTTTTTCCCAGAGTTTTTCCCTGTTTCTTCAAATGGATGCAAAGTATTCATAAATTCTTCCTCTCCTGAGTAAATCTTTTCCCTCTCAGGGGCATATATCAGCGCTAGCTCCAACTGCTCTTTCCGTTTGGCTCTTTCCAAGGCTGTTAATCGCACAGGTCGCTTCTGCCTCTGCATTTAAAATAATTATAAAAAAAAATATTTCATATGAAGCATACAAATTTTATATTCAAAAATAGAAAGATTATCGAAAAAAAGTTGAAAATATATTTCTACTCTCCTTATGTATGCTTAAATTGTACAATTTTTGAATTTATAGGTTTTTAATTTATGGATGCATTAAAAACATGGGGAAACAGTTTTTCAACTCAAAATTCTAGAATTTATTTTAAGTTTAGAAAAATTTAAATTCATCAAGAAAATTTTAAAGTAGTATTGAAAATTATGTTAACATTTTTAAACAAAAATATACCATGAAAGCATTATTTTGTTTATAAAAAATTATCAAAAATTTGAGAGCACGATTTTCTTAGAATAAAAAACATTTAGTATTATATCAATTACCAATTGCAAATTCTCGATTCTTGTCATAACGGTTATTCTTTTGAAATATTTTACTTCCTTAAAAAGACTCCATGTATGTATCTATTGTATGATCTTCGATTTGGTTTCAATAATATCGGAATGCTTCGTTTTTTGTTGCTATCTAACCAGATACGTCTTGGCATATGGATAACTTTACTCCAAGTATTTCAATTAAACCGATTCAACTCAAATATATCTTTTGTTATCTCAAATTGCCTGCATTTGAAGTTAAAGTTGAACTCAATTAACCCAATGCGCCCATGCAAATATAAACAGCATCTTAATGAGATGCGAACCCAAATATTACAGTTTGATTTTGTAGAAAAAAATATTTAATATTAAAAATAATTCGGAAAAAACGTTTGATTAATGCGTTATCCATCCAATATGATCTTAGAAACAGTATCTAATAATGATTCCTTATTTCTTGGTTAATTAATTACATATTATTAATCCAAAAAATATCGAAATTTCTTGATTAATATTGTCAAAGTTATGCAAAATATTGCTTGTCTGTATCTTAATGGTTTCCCAAACTTGATATCATTTGAAAATAACTCTATTAAATACAATTTAGCAAATCGATTATTTTCTTTTACAGTCATTATTTGGTTGATGCTATCATTGCTTCTACCTTCGATAGGAGTTATTCTCTAACGATTTAGCGGAGTTTTTTATATATTATTAACATTTGAAATATGATTAATTATTTTTAGACGTCGAGTTTATGATGAAATTCTTTACATTGCTGTGACTTAATAACTTGTTAAACTAAATCGATTTAATCTTATTTTCTTTTCAATATTACAAATAATTATTTAACCTGACCTTCGAACTTTATCCTATAATAGTCTTTGATTAGTGCAATATAACGGTAATGACAACAAGGCAAATCTCTGATCCGAAAAACAATTGTTACATGATCGAAAATCAATCGAGATTGTATGCTATTTATGGTATTCTAAGCATGTTTTTCACATTTATTTTCGATTTCTTTTTTTCAAAAAATTAAATAGCAAAATCAAAAAACAAGCTTATAAATCAATATATAATCGCTATCTAAAGCAGATTTTCACATCAAAAACGCATAATAATTGATTTTTTGTCAATTCATGAATTTGTTTGTAAAACTGAAAACTAATATTATCATTAAAAAATATAATGCATAAAAATTATAAATATCAAATAAAAATGATATATTTGCTCACTTTTTATATCTAAAATTATATGTCAAATCCAAAAATAATCCAAAAAATAAATAAATAATCATATAAAAAATCTAAATATCAAATAAAATTGATGTATTTATTTTCTTTTTTAAAAATTTTACATGTCAAATTGAAAAATAATCTAAAATATGGATAGTATATCATATACTAATTCTAATTATCAAATAAAAATGAACAGTTTGTTCACTTTTCCCTAAAACGTTTGAAAAAAATCAATGTCGAAAAGAATTCCTTCAACAAATGACATAAGCGAGCAGACAAAAGAGGAGTTTAGTCACCCTGATGATGATGTTGAAGCTATTGAAGTAAATTCCGAGAAAGAAGCAGAAAATGAGCTCGAAAATTTAATTAAGTTTATTGATGAACGACAAGAGTGGGATGTGCAAACGAATTACATACTTAGAGGCATGGGTCTAGTCAAAGGTGGTGCTTTGGAGTATCCATCCTTTAAGAAAGGTTTGATAAGTTTATATAACGGGTTAATATCAGCTGCAACCAATTTGAGAAGTACACTTTTGAAGCGTGCATGTTTATTTATTACACAGTTGTCAAAAGAAAGCGGCTCATCGTTTGAATTACTTGGAGATTTCATTGGACCGCTTTCTACGATGTTAGGACACGGAACCCAGATCATTGCAGACAGTACGAAGTATTCTATACTGAATATTGTCACAAATTCTCCTTCTAAAAAAATATTATTTTCGATCGTCGATTTAAGCAATTCAAAAGGCGTTTCTCAGAGAATGGTTGCATCAGAGTCGATATCCATCATCTGTAACACATGGTCAAGCGACTTAATTGACTCTAGCTTCGATAAATTACAAAATACAATAATTAAGTTATTATCTGATGCATCTGCGGAAGTAAGACTGTTCGCAAGAGGCGCAGTTAGGAATCTCATGCAGACAAATCCAGAAAAATCACAGCAAATTCTAGGAAAATTGGACGAAAAATTGAAAAACCAAATAGAAGCTGCAGAACCAACTCCTAGAACCGAAACACCTGTTTACAAGAGAGTGCAGAGGACAACACCGCGAGAAATTAATACTCAACCCGATCAAAAAGACTTAATTAAACAAAATAAAGAATTATTGAAGGAACAACAGAAGCAGAAACTCCAAGAATTCGCGAAACAGAAACAAAACAAAGAACAGCCAAAAGACAGGTCAGAAACACCAAAGAAAATCATTAAAACGCCTGCAACTAAATCATCAATTCCTGTTTTGCACAAACTGGACGAAAGACCTGCGAGATCGGCATCAGTGAAATCTACAAGGTCCAGAGTTAAACTAGAAAACCTTCCAGAGCCAACAGAGAAAAATGATAAAAATAAAACTGAGCAAAAAACCATGAAAAGGCACCAGTCATATAAGAACGTACCAAATAATAGTGCTAAAGAGTCTAAAATACCTAAACGAGAAGAAACAAAAGAAAACACAAATATCGAACCAAAAGGACAGCAAAATAAGCCAGAAACAAAGCCACAGAAGCAAAACTTGATGAAGAAAGATTTTTCATTTGATGGAGATGAAAAGAAGTATTTAAATAAAGTAAAAATGGAAATAAAATCAGAACACATTGATGATTTGAGGGATGACATTGCTATGATAGGTACTACCGTTTTGCAGTGTTGTTTGAGCAAAAACACAGAAATTCAAAAAAATGCATTTTCAATTCTTTTCGATTTGCTGCAAAACTTTGCGGATTGCTTCTCTAATGTGCTTCCTAAGATCGTTACGCTGCTTCTCAAGACTTCAAATGGCCAAAATCGAGATTTAAATAAAATTTGCAGAGAAATAATGGGAAACATTCCTAATTTATTCCCTCCACAAGATGTAATCAATGCAATAATGGATCAGAACAGTTTATCAACGGAAATACTCATCATAGCATCGAGTTTAGCAAAATCTACATCATTGACTGAGAAGGACATTGTAAATAGGCTTTTGCTGATATGTGTTGACGCAAGTAAGTCCAGAGAAGTAGAAATAAGGCACTTATCTGGTGAAATTGTTCAAAAAATCTATGAAAACTCTAAGCATTTGTTTGAAGCCTTCGTTTCCAATATTTCTCCATCAGACAAAGAATCTTTCATTAATTTCATCAACTCCTACATTCCAGGAACAGCCAGAAGCACTCATTCAACAAATGTCGACTTGCCGAAGTACAACGAGCGAAACCACGAAAAGTACCTGAAAGAGCTGCAAAAGTTCTGTGACCAGCATGAAAGTTTGGGCGATTATAACGAAATTTATTCTGCAGTATTTAATACATTGAGTGAATTACTTGAAAAAGGCAAGGATCAGCTGTTTACATTGCAGGCTGTTGCGAACATCATCAAAAAACACGGAATAAGAGGCTTTGATTTAATATTGAATCAAATCTTGCTATTTCAGGATTGTCAGCAGAAAGACAATGTCCTTGCAGCTGTCTGTGGCCTAACAAATGGAACAAGAGACTTCATGTCGAATCTGTGCTCGATTTTAACAGAAGATTCAGCAACAGAACTCGCAAACCAGTCAATGAGGATGATGGCGAGATTAATAACAAGCACAAAAGAAGACGAATTGAATTCTCTTGTTAACTTAATCTCAAAGGCAGCGAAAACAGGAATAAACTCAGAGTCGTCAGCAGTTAGAAAATCAACTGTTTTGTGCTTAGTCGAACTCAAAGTGAAGAACGAAGAGATCGGAGACAACGTGATAAACCAGTTGTTGCCGCAACAACAGAAACTCGTCGCAATTTACTACCAAAAGCGATGAAAAAATCTAAAATAAAAATTTGTTTGTATTCCTTCTAAATCTGTAAATTTTTGCTGAAAATGATATATATCAATTGGCATGATGATAATATATAACATCGAAGAAAGAACCATATATCTACTGCGTAAAATATTATCATCTTTTTTTTAGCAAAATAAAATTATTGTTTTCAATGATTTATAGGACATCAATAATGATAAGAATATGCATTTTTGGTTAACAATAGTAATTCAATAGAAGACTTTATACCATAAATTGCAACTTGTTATCTTTCATAAATGATGAAAGAAATTAATGAACAAAAAAATTATGAAGAATTTTCATATCAAAGGAATAAAGCTTGAAAATGATAAATAAAACTAAAGAATTTTTGATACTTTATTAGCAAACACCCTTGATTCTTCATTGTTAATTCAATCACAACATGATTTAAATTTGTATCACAGCCAATATATATATTAAAAATGATGAAAATGAAAAATATGTTTTATAAAATTATAAATAACAATTTTAATAATATATATAACAAAACAAATATATTATGATTTCATTATTGCGTCTACATTTGCCTGGATGTCTCCAGTGTCTCCATAAACTTCGTCTGAGGCCTCAACTTTCTGGTGGACAATTCTCCTCCTCCACATGAAGAATCCGAAGGCAGCAATGAGTCCGACAACGATAATCGTCGCGAAAACAATGACTATTATAACAGACGTCGAAATTGTTCCTCCAACAACAAATTCCTTGCTTTTCGTTGGAGAGAATGGGTCAGGCAAATCGGCCAATGTTATGTCGCCGTTGAAGAACTTCATTGTTTGTGGAGAAGGCGAAAAACTTTGCACGGCAACTAAAACATCTCTTTTGATCTCAATATTGAAGATGCCGACGCTCGACTGCCTGTAGAAGACCTGGCAGAAGGACTCGGCATTGATTGAGTCGTTGACAATGCAGATCCGGCCGCTTATTTCTTGGGAAAATGTAACTTTTATCGTGTAATTCTGTTCTGCTGGAATTCTGCACCTAAACCATGAATAAATCCGTGGCTGTGAGTCGTATAGAACTGATGTGTTCACTTTGGTGCTTTCTATGTTAGTCTGGCAAAGATATCCGAGAGTATTTCTATCACATTCGCATTTTTCGTGGCATGTGCCTTTGCAATCCCTTGGGCACTCTGATTTGACTCTTGTTATATTAGAGAAACATCCTGAAATTGCCAAAGCATAAGAAATATTGAAATTCCATCTTGACTCAAAGTTATTCGAATAAACGTGTAACTTATAGATGCCTTCTTTTGCATCTTTAATGAATATTTTCTCTGTTGTCGAAAAAGACTCTTCTGTGTTATTTATCAATTCATTTCCTGTCAATGTCGTATCTGGAGTCTGCAAAATTATAGAAATATCTGCGTATAAAGCGTAACTGTCTGAGATTGGCGGATCTAAATAAGACATTGTCACTGATAAATTTGATTTTTTCGTTAAATTGATTTCGTAAACGTGAGATTCTGAGCTTTTTATAGCTACATTGTCTATATAATACAATTCCCTGTTTTCTGTTGATGTTAGCGAATTAATTAATTTTGGAATTCCAAAACCTGTTTTATAGCTCACGAAACCCTCATCATTCAATTGTTCTGCTGAATTTATCAGTGCTGCTTTCATCAAACTCGATGATGGCTTAATATTTGTGTTATTATATTTTCCATCAGCGAAAAACTGTCTAATCAATGCAGCTGCGCCGCTAATATATGCTGTCGACATAGATGTTCCTGTCATAGTCGTCAAAGCACTAAAATTCGTTGAGTTCACACCTGATTTTGCCGAAATAACATTTTCGCCCGGCGCCGCGATTTCTGGCTTCGAGATTCCCATGGCAGACGGGCCAGAGCTGGATGAGTTTATTGGCGCAATTTGGTAGGTTTCTGATGATTTTACTACTAAAGAAATTTTTTGCAATTTTTTTAAGGTTTCCGCAAATTTTTCGTCACTTTTTAGTATTTTTGAATTTTGATTTTCGCAGTGACTATTATAGCAAATGAAGACGTCATAGTCATTTGTTGAGTTTGTTATTGTCTCGCATGAGTTCGTGACTAGGAATCTCGTTATATCTGTAAATATTGAATTATTTTGGTATAAATTTTGATTTGGAGTTACTGGGATTGAAATACTGCCATTTGTTACGTAATATTGTTGCTTTGATGGCGTTTCTACTGTCGAAATACTTGGAGATTTCGTTGCGCCGACTGTTAGAATGTTTTTGGCATCTGCTGGCGAGTTTATTGACATTTCTTCAACCATATTGCCTGCTGAGAATACAAATAATATGTCTGAGTTGTTGTATGCTAATGAATTATAGTAATTAGACAAATAATTGTCATATTTTTGAAATCCCCAGGAATTTGATGAAATTCCTGAGTTCAATGTTTTCATCTGTTCTAATATATCTGATATTTCTATTTTTGATCCTAATAAATCAATATCGTGAAAATATAATTTTGAATCTGGCGCAATTCCTTCATAAAGACTTGTAATTGTTGAACCAGAAGTAGATTTTCCTAAGGCACTAGAAACTACATGTGTGCCATGTCCGTTTCCCCTTGAAACATTGAATATATTATCTGTTTCTATTCTAACTATTTTTCTGTGACTATTATTTGTGTTGTTGATGATGGTTTGGACGTCAACTGCTGGATCTGTGAGTAAATCGTGATTATAATCAATCATTTTATCTACAAAAGATATTATTTGATTCTTTCCAGTAATATCGATAGTATTTAGAGATTTGGGTACTACATACAGCTCCGAATTAGCATGGGTTAACTTGTTTTCGTTTGATTGTAAATATCCAGTATTATATCTGTTATGTAAAACCCTAGAAAACTGGGGCTTACATGTAAGTACACATGGATCTGAGTGCAGTAAATCGGTTTTCATGAAATTATGGATTTCAAATAAATTTTCCGTCAGTTTATTTATTTGATAATCCGGATTCCACTCGCTGCATGCTTTTACAATTTTGGTTTTGTCTGTATCTTTACAACTTATATCCTTTGATGCTGGATGGATTTCGAAATTTGGATCTGAATTTAATGATTTGATATGATTCTCTGATAAATATGCTAAGTACATGTCTGAAGTGATGAAATTATCGTAAGTTAGGACGTCCGAATAAGTTTTTAACAAATTATTATGAGTTCGAAAATCAAAATCCTCCGAAATGATATGTATTTGATACCAACCAGGTGACTCACTCTCTAATTTATGCCGTTTGCTATGCCCACTTTCTTCCCAAACCTTCCGTTTCAAGAAGAAAAGAAGCAAAAGCATCGAAAATTTTATCAGTCACTTTTCGAAAATTCTCGTCAGCTTTTTCCAATTTACATCATTTTTGTTTTAAATCTATTGTTGTTAATTATTGCGTTTTAAAAAATAATAATGAAAAATGATCGAAAAAAATCACAACCTTTACATTCTTCGTTATATTCATCATATTACCCGTTATATTCTAAAATTAATATTAAAATTCATCATCTTTTTGACATTTTACATGTCATAATTCTTTCACCGCATAACTTACCCATATATCCACTAATCTATCAGATTATCTAATAGGTAAGCCAAAGACAGCTCATTACTTAAAATGTAATCATCCATTTGCCATTTCATATCATTTATTAATCTAAATTTGCGCATTTAATCATCTTTTTTTGCAAAAACGTAAAAAATTTACATGTCATAAATCTTTCATCGCATTACTCACGAATATATCCACTAATGTATCTAGGGATCTCGTTTGGCGCTAAAAGTGACGCTTTTGGCGCACGGATTTTTCTTGTTTGGCGCAGAGAAAAGTGACATTTTGCAAGATGCAGAATCGGTCCTGGGATAATGCAAGTTGCTACTTACGGAGAAGATACTTATATGCAGAATCTCTGCATCTGTCA
>MRSU01003014.1:0-10727 GCA_008369845.1 Trichomonas gallinae | reverse complement strand
TCCTCGCGACTCATTCTGAAGAAAAGTTTGCTGAACACGCAAGTCATCGAAAAAGTGGAAAAAGAGTTTCCCCCCTTTTCGTAAATATATAATATTTTGTCATGTAACCTTATCAACTTAATATTCTAAATTTGCCACGTAAAAATTCTTAAATCAAGATTTCGCCAAGTAAATTCAATAATTGTGAACATATGCCACGTAAAAATGTCATATTTTGTCATGTAATGTGGGTTGATAAGAAATTTTAAAACTTAGTTTTTCAATAACCAAACTCGACAACGCATCAAATTGCGAATATTCCGATTAAAATAAGAAAAATCTTAAATTTTGAGTTGAATTAGAAATAAGTGAAGTAAAAACGTGACAATTTTTGATTTTTTCATCGAAAATAGGCAAACAAGCATTTTTAATATAACCAATAGATTTTGTCAAATTTTTATCAAAAAAAAAAAAATGTATCCTGCAATTTCGATTCCTCCCATTGAAGAAAATGTCAACTTCGATGAGATGAAAACATTCACGCCGGCAGAGATGCTCGAGAAGATGCAGGATATCATCAATCGTGGCGTCGTTAGCCAAATTATTTTCATTAACAAGTTTGCTATGAACCTTTTCAAAGATATTACATATGATGTGAACCTCGTTAAATCAAGGACACAAGCCCTTAACAAAAAAATTATTAATATCAAAAATAAATCTGCTCAAGCATATCAATACTTAACATCTAAGCCTCCGACTCATTTCATGGACAAACCAGCCAAGAAAATTTCAATCGAGAGAATTTCAAACGACAAATCTTTGTTACCAGGACAATCACATGTTAATATCGCGACAATCATGACGTTCCCAACAGATGAGCTTAACTTCGACTCATTCAAGGGTGTTGGACGCGTAAAAGATCCAATCGAGATCGTAAAGCGCATCACAGATCCATCTATTCTTGCAACACAGTATGTCCAAGAACTTATGGATGAACTTAACGAAATGGAAGAAGTTCCAGTCGAACACAAGCCAGCGAAGCCAACAGTCGCTCGCCGCAACACTTTATTCACAGCACAAGAATCCGATGCTATGATTAACGCTTATTCAGGCACAATCAGGCCACAAGACCGCGTTCTCATACCACCTCCACCACCTGGCTCAAAGAACTGGCGCCAATACGTAACCAATTTCCAGCCGAGATTCCTTCACGAAGATGACGACGGCAAAGTCGAAGAAACAGCAGTCCACGAGCGCAAGCCACGTGCTCCGAAGAAGCCGCGTCCAGCGTACGTTCCAAAGCCGAAACCGGTTGTCCATGTTCCGAAATTACAACCGCAGAAGCCAGAAGAGCCACGCAAACAATCAAAGACGTTCATCAACATCTCCAGCGCAACGAACGTCATCAACGCAGAGGCTCCTCATCCAGCAGTCGAAAAACGAACATCATCAGTTAAAATCAGCACGAAAGAGCAGAAGAGATTGCAGAAGGAAGAAGCGAAACGCCAAAAGGAAGAAGCGAAACGCCAAAAAGAGGAAGAAAAGCGTCAGAAAGAGGAAGAAAAACGTCAAAGAGAAGAAGAAAAGAGGCGCGAGAAAGAAGCGAAGAAGCAGGCAGAAAGGGAAGCACGTGCAGCAGCAGCAACACCACCTTCATCTCCTGCGCCCGCTGCAGCAGCTGCTCCAGCACCTCCACCACCACCAGCGAATCTTCCTGCTCCTCCCCCACCACCACCTCCACCTGCCAATCTTCCACCACCACCTCCACCAGCTGCTGGACTCAAGCCGCCGCCAGCTAAATCAGCAGCTCCTTCAGATGGAGGAGATTCTAAGCCACAGTCGCCTCAGGACTACTTGTCGTTGATCAAGGCCGGCAACTTCACGCTCAAGAAAGTCGACATCTCTGAGACGCAGAACAAAGGACCATCGATCAACGCAGAGAACGCAAACGTCGCTGAGCTTCTGCTTATGGAAATGCAGAGAAGAAGAGAAGATATCGTCGAAACAGAGTCAGAAACCGAATCAGAATCAGATTCGGAGTCAGACTGGTAAATATCATTTTTTCAGCGGAAAATTCTTTTTTTCATATCTAGAAATACAATCAAGGTATCATTTTAAAACTAACATCAAAAGATGCAGATGAACTTGAAGAATATTTGCATCATTGATGCATTTCGAACTTAACTAGACCATCATTAGATAAATTGATCTAAATGTTCTCATGAATTTTCAATTGTTAAATTTTGTTTTGGTCTAAAACTTGATTAATATAATATTTAATCCTCAAAATTCCTCTTGTATATGATTTTTACCTCTTTTGTATAAATTTGCAAGATCATTATGGTACTTTTATTTATTTGTTATGAATGTTTGGAGTATCCATTTGGTTTCACTTTTCCAAATACATCATCGGTAAAATTCGAAAATTTTATTTTGAAATTTTATAATAATGTTGCTAACTTGAAATTATCAAGGTAAAAGTTGTATCTCACCCATCAAAGATACAAGTACATCAAAAAGAGTACATCTACTTTATCTATAATTAAGAATTAATTTGAATTTGAATAAAAATCACATTGTAAATCTTCATAAATAGGATCAATTTCTTTAAATAATAATTCCCAAAGATGAATCATGAATATCAAAAAAATAATATTTTGAATTTAATATATTTTTGTTTGTACTTGTTGTGATGCTAAAGGTATGGATGTAAGGGTTTTCAAAATCTAGTTTATTACAAACAAAATTTATAACATTTTGTATGGATCTTCCATATATATCAAGCTTGAGGTTTCTTTACCCATGAAAGGTGGTATAGGCAACAACCAAAGCAAAGCAGAGCTTCGAGGTCCACAAACTTCTTCAAAATTCGTACAACATGCTTTGTTGTGCTTTTGGACTGTGTCTGATACTTTCTCTTCGTTAGTTTGCCCTTTGGTAGTATTGATAAAGCAGTCAAATAAGAATATTACTGTAAGCATACAGAAAATAAATGCCATCATCAGATAAACAACGACAAATAGTACTTTCAGTGGATTGGCTGGACTATTTACCAAGTTAACTAATGTCCAAAACATGAAAACTATGAATATTGCAGTGTAAAGAAATCCATATAAATTAAATAAAAAGAAAAGTTTGTAATTTTTCTTGCCAATGTAAACAGTAAACCATATACACAGATGATCTGGCATTATCACGACTCTATGAGCATCTTTCATGTATTTGCATTTTGGAGGTAATTCTTGCTTCTTGATATACTGCAATTGCTCTTTTGTAGATATCATTCCGCTTAAATAATCAGGTTTGATTGCTGAATTTGAAGTTAAATTATAATGATAATAAAAAGGTAAGTAACCAGGACCTGTAAATACTCCAATAATGTAAGATGTGATGAATAGTATCATGAGAACAGCAAGCAATGCTGTAAAACTCGCATGTAAATTTAATTCATTTCTTGGAATTACGAGGTAAACAATGAAAGACGATAATATCATAAATATAACAGCAGCTGGAAAATATGAACCTAGTTCGATCGAATTTAGAAAATATTTTTTAATGGCTGGAACATAATCCAAATAAAATCCGAAAAATGAGCATTTTCTTACCCATACAGTCGGATTTGGAACTTCTGGGGAAAAACCAAGACCAAAATCAGGCTCAGGATTATCCATTAAAATGAAAACAATGAAAAAAATGAATTTCATTTTTCATTACAAAGCATTCATATTTATTATAAAACAATTCTATTGAGCGGGCTCGATCATTCCCATTAAAATACATGCACAATTCAAATCTCCAGAACCACAACTGCAATAGCCTTCATCTGGTGTTGCTGACACTCTGTGATCAGCATGGCATTTTCTAATGCATGCTTCACATATAAGATTTTGAGATGTAGGATCACAAGTGTGACATATGTACAATTTTTGAGCTACTGGCGTAGGTCCTGTAATGCAATACGTACACAATGGAAGTGGCGGCGGAATAGTCTCAGGAGGTTGAATTTTACAATGAAAATTCTGCCTAGTGTCACCGCAGTCACAAAATGCCGAAATACTACGCCTCGGCGGCTCATCAGATCCAAAGTGTCCACGGTGACATAGTGCGTGACATGATGGGCAAGTTACGAATCTTCCTGTAATTCCGCATCTTTCGCATTTGTAAGTTTGCATTTCGATGTATGTGTTGCCTGATACTCTACACGTGCATTGTCGTGGAATATCAGAAGGAATATCATCATCGCCTTCCACTGGATTTTCGAGGAAGCAGTGGCAGTGCTCGCAACCGTATCCGCAGTAGCAGTACCCTAAGTGGTAACCTAAATCTATAATCTTGTGATTAATGTGGCAAAATTTTGCGCATGCTTCGCAAATCGTTTCTGTAGGCTCGAAATGGCATGACTCGCATCTATACAAATGCTGGGTCACTGGAGTTCTGTTGCATAATCTGATTGTGCAAACAGGTCTTTGCTTGTCTTTCGAATCAGGATTTTGCAAAATTTTGACTGTCACGTTTTTAACTCACGTTGTCACTTTTCGGATTACATATTTTATTTATATCATTTCTAATATAACATGATTGAAACATCCTAAATCTTATATATATCATACACATGGCCAACTAACGATTACTCGACTTTCACATTCATACATCTATATTTTGTTCATCCAAAATATATTTTTTATTTTAATCTTATTTTATGATAGTTTACATTATATATTGCATAAAGCAAATCAAAAGTAATCATTTACTAATGCTTAACAATCAATATTATTAGTTTGAGTTTAATATAAAAACGAATCAAAGATTATTAACACTAATAACAGATCTGTTACTATGATATATTTAAGCATACATAATATGGTTTTATTCGTATAATCTAGTGTTAATCTAATGGATTTTTTTTACTTTTTTGAAATATTTTCAGAAACATATTGAGTTCAGTCATAAAGAGAAGGAGATTCAATTATATTTGATATAATTTGTTTAATAGTAAATCAATCGCTCCATCATGTAATAATTTGATTTTTTTTATATTTTGAAAAATATCTGGTTACAATGCGACTGCTATTCTAAGAATAAGTTTGTGGATCATTGGACGGCTCAAAATCCATAGTTACCGCTACTCAAAATTATGATCAAATCAATTTTTAACGATGAAAAGTATAAATCATAAGACAAATAGTTCGCATTTCGCTACCAAATATTATTGATAGGATTAAGAGTTAATATTTCAAAACACAGAACCATAACACAATCGAAAATTGATAAATTTTCATTGGTAACATTATATATCATTTACATAATCAATTTATATAAAAATTTCGAGGAATTTGAAAAATTTTCTGAAAACTAATGCGACACAATGATATATCATAGATAACACAAAAAAGATTTTCCCACATCTTCATCCGCTTTCACGCCCGTAACATTTATAAAAATCTCAAATCTAGTTTATATGAATATATACTACTTATTAACGTTAATAAAGAAAATTAAATCAACTTTTGAAAAATTATGCAATGAACGATAATATTTCCTTGAAAATCGATCCTTTATGAAAATCCATAATTACATATACTAAATCAAATAGCAAAAAATCTTAAAGTTCTTTCACGCCCATAATATTTTTAAAAATCTCTATATATAATTTATATAGCTGTATACTATTATTTAACGGTAATTTAGAAAATTAAATCTACTTTTGAAAAAATTTGGCGATAAAAAAATTTTAATTATATCTAATAAACCAAATAACAAAATATCTTAAAGTTCTTTCACGCCCATAAATTTTTGATATTTTTAATATTTTATTGATTAAATAGTATACGATTATTTATTCACAAATAGCATTTTTAGAAAATTGAAATAACTTATCAAAAAAATTGAAAACGTGTTCGTTCAATTTCAATCGTTAATTTTTGGATTATTCTCTTTATTACAGCTAGAAGATGAATCCATAATTTATCACAATTTTTTTATAACGAACTAAACAAAAAACACAATCAATTCGTGATCTTCAAAGCCTAAAAACCACGAATTTAAAACGAACGCAAAAATTTAAATTTAGCGATAGCATCTTTTTTTAAGATTTTTATAGTAACTTCATTTCTCAATGGAACTAAAAGATTTAGATAATTCCATTATACCATCACCATTAGATGAGAACGAAAACATGCCCGATACTGCGTTTTACAATGATTGGGGACTTCCCAGACAAAAAATTGGAGATATTCGAGCAGAAACACTCAAAGAAACGCAAAGCCAAAAGAAAGCGAAAGAATACGAGAGTCCAAACTTTGGTACGTTCAATGGTGTCTTTATGCGCTGCATTCTTTCAATTTTATCCGCTGTTTATTATTTAAGACTTGGCTGGGTCGTAGGAAACTGCGGCTTAGTCATGGCACTCGTATTAATCGTGATTTCAGGTATCGCAACAATTCTTACAACACTTTCTTTATCTGCAATTGTATCAAATGGCATTGTTCGAGGCGGTGGCGTTTACTACTTCATCTCTAGGTCATTGGGAGCAGATTGGGGTGGCACAATTGGTGTTATCTTCTCTTTTGCAACAACTTTCAGTGCAGTTCTTCACGCATTCAGCTTTGTCGATGTTGTACAGGCCTGGCATGGTGGGCCCATAACAAAGGATGGAAAATGGGACCATGAAATCATTGGAATTGCAATGATTTTATTCTTATTAATTATCATCTGCATTTCTCTTAAAGTCGAATGCTACATGGAATATTGTTTGACAGGGTTGATCGGTTTATCAATGTTTGGCTTCTTCTTCGGTTTAATCAATAAACATACTCCAAGATGGACAATAGACAACATCAAACACAACCTTTGGTCATCATATCTTCCGAAAGAGAACTTCTTTACAGTATTTGCAGTCTTCTTCCCAGGATGCACAGGATTTATGGCTGGCGCAAACATCAGCGGCGACCTTGCAGACCCACAGAAGTCCATTCCAGTAGGTACAATAGGCGCCATCATTACAACAACGCTTTTGAATATGATAACAGCTGTAATTCTCGCATCGGGTGCTAAAAAGGACATTTTGCTCACAGATACAACAATTATGTGCGAGATGTCCATCTGGGGACCATTCGTATATCTCGGAATCATCGGTGCTGCTGTTTCTTCTGCATCAGCGGCTTTAGTTGGCGGACCAAAAACATTCCAGTCTCTTTGCCAGGATAAAATCCTTCCTAAGCTGTTTGATTTCTTCGCTGTCGGCAAGGAATCATCCAACGACCCAATCCGCGGCTTCATCCTCGGTTTCATCATCGTTGCAATTTCGTGCTTCATTTTCAAGGATCTTAATACTGTCGGTACAGTTTTGACAATGTTATTCCTCATCTCTTTCGCTTTGATCTGCGCTGCCTGCTTGGTTGGCTCCATGAGTAAGTCTCCATCATGGAGGCCATCGTGGAAGTTCCACCATCCAATCCTTGATGTCTTGGGAGCCGCATTGATGATTGTTGGAATGTTCATGATTAACTGGATTTTCTCTTTAGTCACTGTTGGAATTTGCTTCTGTATTTTGGCATATTTCCACTGGGGCGTCACAGCGCAGAACAACTGGGGTGAATTCCCGATCTCTCTTCTCTTCACTGAAACCGTTTCCAAGCTCGAAAAGCTCAGAGGTCTTCAAGACAACGTCAAAACATATCGTCCGCAAATTGAGTACGTCCTTGATATAGACAGAGAGGCTTCAATCGACAAAGCGCTGACAAACAAGCTTCCTTTCGAGCAGATCAACAGGAAATCACACTCCATCTTCGGATTAAGTGTTATAGGCGAAATCAACGGTGAGAACAAAGAAAAGATCGGCGTAAGCAATTTCATTCACGCTTGGGGCCAAATCGATCCTGACTTGTGCGCGAGATTGATTGCCAACACATTGGGATACGGAAAAGTCCATCCAAACATCTTGGCGACGCACTTCTCCCAGTCTCCGAGATTCTTCTCTCTTATCTGCTCAGCGGTTGACTCGAACATGGGTGTATTAGTTTCCAGAAACTTCGACTCATTCGACATAAACGTCGAGCAACATTTCCCGCTCGATATATGGTGGCTCATCGATGATGGCGGCTTGACTTTACTTGTCGGCTATCTTTTGTCTACACACAAGGCATGGAGGAAGTGCGATATCAGGCTCTTCACTATTTTGCCGAAAGACAAAGAAATTGATGAAATACAAGTCAAATTATCTCGCTTACTTCATTTGCTGCGTATTAAAGCTGAGATTATGGTCGTCAAAGGAATGGAAAATGAGCCAAAGGAAGACATGTACGCAGCATGGAACGAATGCAACATTCCTTCACAGAATGAAACAGACAAGAAAGCAGTCAACAGGTTCTTGAAATTGCGCGAATTCCTCATGAAATATTCTGCAAACTCTTCTTTGATTATCTGTACGATGCCTCTTCCTAAAGTCAACATTAATGCGACAGTGTGGACCGGCTTGCTTAACTTTGCAAGTGAAAGCTTGCCACCATTCATTTGGTCCCACGGAAATAACGAGAATGTCGTAACATTCACAACATAGAACAATTTTTCTATTTTTTTTTATAAAGTTTGTCATCTTTCAATATATACACATTTATACTTTGCTTCAAATAATATATAAATCACATTCCCAATATATATTATTCTAGATTGAAAATATGAAAATAAAAATAATCAAAAAGAAGCTTTTATGCATTGACAAGATTAGTATCTAGGAGGTTATGATAATGATATTACAACCGAAAATGGGGTTTAATGAATGATATTTTTTGAAGAAAGATATTTGAAGAATATCCATTGTAAATTAGTTTAATCAATCAAAATCGAGAGCAAATGTGGAACAATCATAATTATGGCTTCTATTTCATTAAATTTTGAAATAAAATATTAATATTAATTGATATTTTCAAATATGGAAAAGATATTATGGATATATACAATGAAAAAAGCTGAAATTTTTGTTTACAAGTCTGATACTCAAAATAATTTTGGAAAATAATTTGTTCGGATTTGAAGACAAATAACTAAGGAGAACATATTATTGCCTAATATATATGCGGATTATTCAATCCAAATGACTCATTTATTAAAGTTTTAGTAAGATTTCATTTCGAAATCGTTTATCATGAGGAGAAAATTAAAAATATGTATGCGAAAGTGCAATTTTTAATTATATTAATATATTAAAGTAAGAACTTACTTCTTTGGAGCAGCCTTGGCATCAGCAGCTGGGGCGGCGGCAGCAGCTGGAGCAGCTTTGGCATCGGCAGCTGGCTTAGCATCATGATGGCCATGAGCGACAGCCTTGTGGACGATGTGCTCCTTGTGGTCCTGGTGGAGTGGGTCAACACCGTGAGCATGGTGCTCTGGGTGGAGCTGCTCATCAATCTGGTGCTGGTGGAGGGCCTGGATCTTGTGGGCGGCGGCATTGCGATCGTGTTCAGACATCTTAAAACAGAAGTGATCTGAACATCTTAACTTAAAATTTTTTCTGAGTTAACAGTTCACAAATAAAATGAATCATTTGTGAGGATTGATTAAAATTGCTCAATTTTAAGAAATCATTACATTCACTCCACAACAATGAAACTATTATTTTGTTCGTCCAACTTTTCAATATTTTGCCCTCAATTCATATTTCTCAAAATTATCATTAAATTTCAAATTTACATACCATATGGATTGATCAAAAAATTGTGAAATAAAATTTTTGTTTTCAATTTTAGTATCTCAAAATTATCGTTTGATTTATAATATATATCATGTATGGATTAATTTTTAAGTATAAAAATTTGTGAAGAAAAATTTAAACTTGAAAAATAAAATTCTATATATGTATGGACAATTATATAAATTTAACATCAATATTTACTTCATTCTCAATTTTTAAAAATTCATTAAATCAGCGATAAATCGATAGAATAATTCATGTTAAAACGAAATCAACGATATAAATTGAAAAAAAAAAAATCATTTTGAATTTCTCAATTGGTTTGTACGCTTCATAGTATTATGCACTGGATAGTTATAATGTATTTAGTTCCGATTATGGCTGTTGATTTTTGACAATCATTTTGCACTGTTTGCAAAAATCAACGGGTCAGACAAAAGAGTTAATGCGATTTTCGTTACATTTTAATACATAATTCAATATAATGAGAATGAAACTAATGTAACTAACAAAATTTCAAATTAACCAATCAAATTTACAAAAACATGATATAACAGCTGCAAAATTTGTACATGTTACGACTGAGATAAAATTAGAATATAGGCTGAGATTTTTTTTCATTTTTTTCAAATTTTGCGAATCATTACGTTTAATGAAAATATAAGTTACAGGCCAAGTTATACAATTGATATTTCGAACAAAATCTTAGAAAACTAATTTTTTTTTCAACAAAATATCATTTCAAAAGCGAAACTAACGAGAGCGACATTAAGCCATATACATTTATCTTCATTGCATATCATTCAACACATGGGGATTAGAATAAACCTAAATCCAATCTTTTTCAAATTTCTTTGAAAAATGTTTAAATTTTGACGAGTCAGACTTGTGCATTGTCTATTATATGACAATAATATACATGTCGAAATGGCGCAAAAAGTGACATTTGTCGCTCGGTCTGGCGCTCTTCAAAACCGTATTGGCACTTTTGTATATAATTTGCCAAATAAATGTCATAATGTCAAATGTCAAAATAGAATAGCCATTTTTCTAAAAGTGA
>MRSU01003010.1:0-45575 GCA_008369845.1 Trichomonas gallinae | reverse complement strand
AATCATTGTGTCAGCTCCCTTTCTCGAACAGTGCAAGAGCATCACTGGCCCATTACACTCGTTGAGACTGAGAGCTGACCAAAATCGTGTTCTTTAAGGCATTAAATTTAGATGTACCCCCTGATTAAAATATTGACGTTTACAATGTCATTTACACTCTGTCAATTTTTCAAAAATATCTGACAATTTGATGTAAAATTTCCCTATTTGACAGCTAAAACAACATAAACTATAATAATCAGGCATACGATTATTTTCAATTCAAATTTCAATGCATTATAAAGTGAGAAAGTTTTCAAGAGAGACTCACTCCAGTAATAACACATTATATTAATATGACTTGTAGTTGAAAATATAGCATATTTGCAGCAACCTAAAACTTTATCTCTATGTTGGAATGCTCGATTTTAATCGATATATTTATTTGACACGTAAAATTTTAAAAGTCAAATTATCATGTTGAAGTTTTCATATTCTTTCCCGGGAAAAGTCATCTTATTCGGTGAACATGCAGTTGTTTATGGAGAGGCTGCTATAGCGTCTGCTATTTCCAAAAGGATGTTCGCTAATTGCAAGTTTTACCCATCAGATAAAACAAATGTCAATGTTGTCTTTTGGGATAAAATAATCAACTTCGATCCATATGATCCAGTTCACAAAGACAAGCGTGACACGTACTTCATGATTCGCTCTGCGTTCGAAGGAAAAATACCAAAAAATTATCAACTCGACATAGATATCGTCGAAGAATTCCCAACTGGTGGATTAGGATCATCAGCAGCCTTGTGTGCATGCATTGCTGCTGCAGCAGAGCGAATTTGCAATGGAAAATTAGGCAAAGATCATATTTTCGAAAAAACAAAGGAACTCGAGAAATTTTACCATGGAAATCCATCTGGTATTGATCCAGCAACAGTTGTTTATGGTGGTGGAATCAAAATGGAAAAAAGACAATTAAAGCCAATTAAATTACCAGAAGTTCCACTTTTAATTGTAGGAACAAAGAGAGAAAGGAACACAAAGGCTGCTGTGGCACATGTTAAAGATTTAATGACAAAATATCCAAATGTTTTTCCTCCAATGATCAAATCAATGGGGGACATATCAAAAACATTCTTAGAAGCCGATGATTCAAAGAAGAGCAAAGTTATGCATGACTTATTCCTTCCAGCTCATCATCTTCTCGCATCATTTGGTTTAAGTTGCCAGGAGTCTGACGACATCGTCAAAATTGCAACAGAAAACGCTTTGTCGTCTAAAATATCTGGTGCCGGAATGGGAGGAATCATGCTTGTTACTGGACCAGATGTCGAAAAGAAAGCTTCACTTTTCTCTAAGTACAATGTAATTTCTGCTAGTATTGGAGCAGAAGGTATGCGCGAAGAGCCAGCAACTTTTAAATAGTTTTTTTTTTGTATAAAATATTACTTTTACTATCAAAACTGACTGCAAATCCTTTGAGTATATGTTAAGCTGTGTATGAAATTCATATTAAAATTGTTCAAAAACATAAATATTTTTCTGAAATTTCATAATTTAAGATTTCAAGATTGTGATCATGATATATTATAGGCTACAATGTTTTCAAGAAAATGATGCGTAGAAAATTGAATTTAACCGGAAATTCAGCGCATCGATTTATCTATCTCAACAGTTTGATTTATTTGCTTGATAAAATAGTAATAATATAAGTAAATGATGCGATATTACAATGTGAAATTTTAATTACACTTTTTATGTCACTTTTCGATTAAAATTTCACGATTTTTTTTTTTTTGAAATGTTTTCCGGGCTGAGTGGAAAGAGTGGAAATACTCGAGCCCCATTAGTGTGCACGAAAGCCAAGGACGCACAACCCATTATTTGCACTAAAACTAAATCTGCTTTATGCTTGCTTTGTCTATTTGATGGACTTCATACTCCAACTATTCGTAGGCTTAGTCGAAAACCACGCCTTATATGTAATAAACCACTTCTTACATTTGATCCAACTGTTTTTGCGCCAACATCGTCAAATGCAATTCAAGATTTATATTCAAATTCGATTAAATGTCCAGCTGAGATATCCGTTGATCCTCCTGGAAATAAAGTTAGCGAAATGATCAAAACTTACAGCTCAAATGCAAAGACTGAAAGAATAATTATTCATTATTTCGGACAAGGCTGCCTGCCGCCGTCAGCAGATGGAAGCTTGTTCTTTTTCTCAGACGACCGCTCCAAATATAAACCAATGAAAATAGAAACGCTGATGAATATTTGCCCAACTCCATTTTGCATCATTGTTGACAGTCCTTCGGCAGGAAACTTAGTTCCATTCTTGTCAAAAAGATCTGACATTGTCGGATTTTTCGCTTGTTCGCCTAACGAAGTTTTGCCGATTTCAACTGATGCGCCATGGGATTTGTTCAGCTCATGTTTGCTGTCACCATTCGAGACAGCCGTTTGGTGGCACACTCGTCGCCATAGCTGCGTGTTCAAAATCGAAGAAGAGACAAATCAGCCAAATTATTTCCTCAAAAAATTCTTAAATGCTCTTCTCGATGCCATAGCTTTCGACACGCAGCCTCCTTCTCTATACGACAAGTTCGCCATGGACCCAGCAATGACACAGCTCGCGAGAGGATTCATTTTATCAATGAGAATCATGCAAAGTTTCAATCTCCATCCAGTATCTATACCAGAGCACAAGCCAACGTCGAGCCATGACCTTTGGCTGTTCTGGGATACAGCTTTAGACTGCTCTCTCGCGATGTCTGACCAAGAAGCATCAACGATGATCTTCTCGATGTTCATAAAATCATTCAGATCATTCCCGTCTGTAGGAGTCATGCCGCTTTTCTCGTTCTTCATCACTAGATCTGAATTCTGCGATATGGCGGTTTCGACATTAATTGATTTTCTCGATCAGCACGGAGACTTGGCTGTTTACGCCACTAGGTCGAATATAGCAAGGACAATCATCGACATGGATCATCCATCTGAAGTCGCTATATTATTGCTGGCGAAATTATTATCAATTTCAGCAGGAACAGGCGCTACAAGCCCATTCCAGCAGCAGTGGCTTTTCTGGTTCCAAGACACAAAAGAATCAACTGTACCTGAGATCAGAGTTGGAATGCTCGCGATTATTTGCGCAATTAGTTGGAATTTCTTGTCTATTTTCACGAAAATATGGAACGTTTGCGTCGAAAAGGCCCAGGAATGCGCTCCATACTCTGCGATTTTGCTTGGTTTGCTGCTTGGATCCGCAGGAAGACTGATGAATCTTCCACCATTTGGTCAAAACTTTTATCCATTGTTGGATAACTCGAGCCACTTCATCCGCGCATCATGTGTTTTCCTCCTCGGCATGATGAAGGACAGAAACATGCTTGACAAGTTAGTACAGATGCTCGATGATCCGGTACCGATCGTTAGAGCTCAAGTTTGTGTCGCATTGGCAAAGATATTGACATATAAGCAAGATGACTTTATCGTGAACGCTTTATTGGCTAGAAAACAAGTTGAAGAAGACAAATCTGTTATCAAAGTCTTAGACTTTGCTTTAGAAGGCAAGGCTGACGAAGCACAAGAAGAATCTAACATCTTTAGAATGGTTATAGATGCGGTTAAGTCTAATGGCTTTATTGAGAAATATTATTGCGGCACATTGATATAAAATTAGTTGTTTATTTTTTAGTAATAAAAGTTATTTCAGTTTTGCTTATTTATCAAGTTTTTATTCTTTTATATTTTTGAAAATTTTGAATTTAGTGCAAAATTCTAAAATATGCCTATAGGATACTGTAACTTATCAAATTATATCTAAGTATCATATACAAAAGTTGTGAAAATGGAAAATGGTTGAAAATGATGAAAGTAGAATAATTTGTCATGTAAAATCTGATTTTTGCCACATAAATTATGAAAATAAATTGATTTGCCGTGTAAACCGTCAAATATTATTTTGTCGTGTAAATCGACAAATTATTTTGTAAATGTCAAAAATTAGCTTTTAACGTCTTTTGAATTATAAAACAATAAATGACTTATAATTTTTCTCCTTATACAGAAACATACATACCAGCGCATTATGGGGCTCCTGTTTATAATAACACTAATCAAAATACGCAACAACAGCCGCGAAATAATGCATTTAATTGGGATATTGTTAAAAAATACGATCCAAAGCTGTTACAAGCTACACAAGACGTAGAATCAATGAATGAACTAGCAAATGAATTCTTAAATTCGATTTTTTCAGATGCAGATATGAATATTATCGGAAATCCATTAGTATACAGACTAATTCAAGAACTTCAAGTTGTATTAGAATACATGTTTAAAACACAGAAGATATCAGAAACAAGTTATAACGATTTATTACAAGAAAATGATCGATTGCACGATGTTAACGAGAAATATCGCAGAAGAATACATAAATTATTCGATGCATGCAAATTACTCAGAGGAATTGAGCGTTGCCCGACTTGTCATCGCATTTTTCCTTCATTCAAAACATTAGACGAACATGTAATGCGCAAACACCCAGATATGATCGAACTCTGGAAGAGTTTGAGAGCTGGACAAACATATGCGCCAACAAATACGAAGCATAATGACTTCCTTGAAAATGAATTAAAGAAAATTCAAAAAATGCTTACAGAACAAAGCCAAACAATAACAAAATCAGCCACAGAAATGCGTCAAACAATGAATGAGAAAACGCAAACGCCAAAGCCACAAATAAATCCATTTGTAAAAACACAAAATCAGAAAACTTCTCCAATTACTGATGATGTTGAAACGATCAAAGTCCTCGAAGAGCAAACTCCTAAAGCTAAGACTGCACCACTCAAGTTGAGTGAGTATCCAGAGCCACCTCCTCATCCAGTAATGGTTGACACAGTCACACTCGATGAGGTCGAAAAGATCAAAAGTCAACCAGCTGAAAATTCATCGCCTAAAAATGTCACAAACACAAGAATCCCGAATGGTTTGCGACAGACAGCTAAAGAGTTCATTTCCAGGCCTAGAACAGTTGACCGCGAAGACACTGTCTTCAAGAACCTTCGCGAGCAGATCAGAGCAGACGTCAGAGAGCAAGGCGTTGTCACGAAAATCATGGCGAAGTCAAATGACAAAGATGAAGTCAAAGAACTGCTCAAAATGTCGATGAAGGCGATCCATCCTATGACGAGGCGCAATGGAACTAACAACATTGCTGATCTCAGGAGGCCTCCTAAGCGCTACACGCCTGAAATTCATGAGTTGATGCTTGAAATTTCATCAGATGCAGCAACTTATACATCAACAACATTCATCGAAGATTTGCCATCAGAACCATCGAAGAAAGAAGATAGTGAGCACTCAGCATCCACTACTTCCAAGTCAAAGAGCAAGACTAAAGACAAATCAGAAAAATCAAAGGATAAAGAAAGCGAAAAACCAAGCAAAGAACCTATTAAAACAGACGAAAAGTCTAAACAAAGCGATAAACCCAAGCAAGATAACAAGATAGAAACAACAGAATATGAGTATGAATACGAATACGAAGATGAATATGAGTCATATGAACCGAAAATAATCACTAAAAAATCTGAACAAGGAAAATCTGAGAAATCTGAAGTTTCCAATAAACCTAAATCAGAATCATCTAAACCAGATAAAGGAAAAGTCGATGATAAAAACAAAGGAAAAACTGATGATAAAAATAAAGGAAAAACTGATGTTAAAAACAAAGGAAAAACTGATGATAAAAATAAAGGAAAAGTTGATGATAAGAATAAAAGTAAACGGGAGAAGCAGCAAGCTAAGGCTCCACCAAAGCAAGAGGAGCCTGAATATGATTACATTTATGAATACGAAGAAGAGGAATATGAACCTCCTCCAAAGAAATCTGATTCTAAGAAGCAGAAAGCTAAAAGTAATTCATCGGCAAGTAGTGCTTTCGAAGAAAAGAAAGGAAAAGCAAGTGATGACTCTCCAGAATTTTTCTATGAGGACACGACAAAGCCTAAGAATGGAAAGAAACCAGCGCAGAAACAAGAATCATCATCAAAGACTGAAAGCGATGACTTTTTGGCTCTTCTAGAAGATGGGAAAGGTAAAAAGAATGATGCACAAAGTAAGAAGAGTGAAACAAAGTCGCAGAAAAATAATTCTAAGATGTCAGAGGATGCAATCATTGATGCAATTTTAGCAGATTAATTATTATTTTTGTTTTGTATTTTTATTAAATATTTATTTGTATAAATATCAGCACAGCTACTGAATGATGATAATAATGACTCACATAACATAGCTAAAGATAATAGAAAAACTGCTCTATATTATGCAAAGAATTTTAACAAGTATAATATTGTCAAGCTTCTTGTTGACCACGGCGCAAAAAGTCTTTCTAAACAGCATGATGAGCGTCTGATCAGAAAGAAGATGATAAAGTACATGAATGTGCCAAAATATCAGATTGATAATGATCTTTATGAGTCCCTCACGGCTATCGTTTTCAATGAGTTAACAATACATACAATATTGTGATTTTCATGTAACATTGTATATAACACAAGGAGAGCAGCATTCTTTAACATTCTATCATCGTAAGCTAATATTATTTGAACTGTAAGGCTTTATCTTTCATGTTAAATAAATTCTGGAATTTTTTACAAGAAAACTGTCGTGTAACACTTGAATACAAGAATATTTTAGCATACATAATTCATTTAATAGATATACTAACTGATTTCCCAAAATAAAATAAAATCATAAAAATATTTTTTATAAATGATTTCATAAGATTGATTTATGTATAATATCAAGATGTGAAATTCTTATTTCTCTTTTGTTATAAAAACAATTATCATTTTTAATAACAAAATTATTTGACTTGATTTTTGAAGATTTATTGTAGTTATATTATGTAGAAATACGTGAGTTATTATTGTAAAGCTGAATACGATTCAATAAGTAGTTGATCAATAAATTAACATATATATTTTATAAATAACACAGACAATAAGTAAGAAGCAATGAAGGTAGCATGCGCATCTTGTGCAAACGATAATTGCAAATTAATGAATACAAGAATTAGTAAATGCGAAATACGAAATAAAATTGTTTGAATAGAAATTAAAAGAACATCTAAATAGATACACCTTCTTGTTTGACTTTTTCAAGAAGATCATCTTGCTGTAGAGGATCTTTTAATCCTTGTGTGAAAAATAGAGGTGGAATGAGGTTTGCCCTAAGTTCTTGGCGCTCTGGCCCTTTTTCTGCATTATCCGAATCTTTGTCTGACCCCTTTTCGTTACGCTTTTTTCTGCAAGAACAGCATCCAACGGCAACAAGAACGCACAAGCTAAATACTGATACCACTGCGAATAATACTGTGCTGCTTGATGTTTGACCTTTGCTGGCTACATGTGTTATTAAAAAATTGAGAAACATCAACATGAAATTCTGTTACACAGATTTACGGTAGATGTATGACATGTAAATATAATTATTTGTCATATGTGACATGTAAATAAATTATTTGACAAAATTTTTCTTTCATTTTTGATGTGATTTTCAAACCCTTTCTCTCAGCACCTAAAAAAAAAAGTGTAAATGCTCTAAAATAATTGTACACCCCAGACCACAAGAGATCCTCTCAATTCAATTAAACAAGTGTCAATATTTATGATCTTCCAAAAATGGTTTCGAACAAATGGATTGTTATGTTTTAAAACATTAGACATTTCAAGAAAATATTCAATCAACTTCTTTCCCAGGGATATCGCAAAACAGGTGTGCGATTTACGTTACGACATCATTAATACATTATATACATCGAATTATAGATCTATAAGTCAAGTTTAATGAGTGATGCAAAACACCCAAATTTTGACATTTGTCAGAAATTCACCAGGTTAAAAATTGAAGTCTACAAGCTATTAGGCAAACATCATAATATACTACGCACCTTAATAGCTTGAGAGGAACTAAAACTTATTTATTCTTTAGCCTTAATTTGGAAGAATTCCGCATCAATGTTTATTCTAATGATGGTAGATCGATTAAACATGTGAAATCGGATTCTTATTTAATAAATGTATGAATCAGAATCTTATAATGTTGTGTCAAATATAAGATTGTCGCAATACTTTTTTAAAAAAGAGAAAAAATCATTTTTTTAAAATGAATCAAATTTGAATGAAAAATAATCGTTTAAAAAAAATACAAAAGTGACAAATAACAAAAAAAAATGTCTAAAGCTTTAACAGCTGAGATTATTTTGAAAAAGACTAAGTCCGATACACTTCAGACAGTGAAGAATCTCAATCTTTGGGGCATGAGTCTCACAGATATATCCGTTATCAAAAATATGCCGAATTTAGAAACATGTGCTTTATCGGTAAACGAAATTGAATCTCTAGAAGCATTTTCTCACTGCAGACAACTTCAAGAACTTTTCCTTCGCAAAAATAAAATTGCAGAACTTGAACAATTAAAATATTTAGAAAACTTACCAAATCTCAAGGTTCTCTGGTTATCAGATAATCCAATTGCTTCACTTGATAACTATAGATTATTCACAATTGCTCTTCTTCCAAATCTTACAAAACTTGATCAAGAAGATATCAAAGAAGATGAAAGAAAAGCAGCTGCTCAGATGTTCCCCAACCCACATTCTAACTTTTCCTCATCAGAACAACAGGATCACACTCAATCTTCGCCATCTCATGAAACACCTGAGCAAGAAGCAGCCTTGAATGCAATCAGGCTTATACTCCCACATATGGGCAAATCTGAACTTACTGCCTTAAGAGCAGCTGTTATTACTGCACGAACAAAGAAATAATTTATTTAATTTACTTGAAAACATAAATTGTATATTATTTGTCAACAACATATATTATAAATGTATATAAACAAGTGCTTTATCAAATTACGACAAAAATTAATCTAAGAAACAAATAATAGAAATTTATTTATTCATAGGATATAAAAAATCATTTGGATATCATATAAATGGAGAGCAAATCTGCCAAGTTTTGCAATTTAAACCTATAAAAATGAAAAATACAAAAAAATTTAAAATTAAAGTCCGAAATATTCTTTAACTGTCTTTTGTACATCTTCAGCAACCTTTTCCAAAGGCTGATTACCATCAATGATTCTCCAATTATCTTTCTTTAGTGATAAAAATAATTCTCTTACTTTCATTTGGAATTCAGTCTTTTCATATACTTCTTCGCCGAATCCTTTGCGTGTTGCTTGAACTTCTGGAGAGATGTCAATGAATAAAACAAGATCTGGCTCAGGAAGTCCAATTTCAGGAGCCATGCACCAGTTAACGTCCATTCCTTTGGCTGCTGAGTAGACAACACCACTGTAATAGTATCTATCACACACGATTGTTGTTCCACTTTCTAATAATTGCTTGATTTTTGGTGTTAACTCCCATCTGTTTGCTGAAAACAAAAGGTGAATCACTTCATCAACCAATTTTGATGTCTTTTGGAGGTAGTCGTTAATCAATTTGCCGATATCAGTTGTTCTATCAGGGAAGCACATCTTTTCGACTTTTCCGAATAACCCAGACTCAGCGAGAAGCCTGCACTGCGTCGATTTGCCTGAGCCATCACAGCCCTCGAAAAGGATAAACTTGCCTTTTTGCATAAACTAATTTTCCCGCGAAAATCGTAATAAAAGTGACAATTTGGCGCCAAAAAAGTCCTTTCAAGAATTAAGCTTTCTAACGAAGCTTGAGCCATATTACTTCTTCCATATAATCATAATACGCATATATGTATAATGTTTAGTTTACTATGATTTTTATCAGGGTTTGTCCGCGGCTAGACAGGTTTGTCCGCCCACTATATAGAATAACGGGTACCCCACTTTTTTATAAAATCTGACATTGTAAAGCGTCAACGCTCAAAAGAAATTTGACATACCAAAAACAACGAACAGTGTAAGTTGTTACTTTTTGACAATCTGACATTTGACACTTTACAAAGTGGGCTATTCTCGAATAACATAATGATTAATTTTGGACATTTGCTGAGTTTTTTAATCAGTGTATTAGTTTGTCAACTATTGCCAGCATCATGACTGCTGTTTTTGGTAAGGCGCAAGACATTGTCACTAGAAAAAATGGAATTTTGTGGCCATAATTTCAAAAGGTAGATTTAGATATTGCTTTTGCCTGAATTTCTACGTGTTATAGTTATCATCAACAGAACAAACCAATGATGTAATTGGATGACTCTTGGAAAGAGACAACATAGTAATCAAATCATCAATGCACATTATCATTTTTTGCATCATTTGATGGAAAAGTATCATCAATATTCATTATTTTTAGCTCATAACTTGAAAAAAAAAAAAATATGACCAAACATCATATATATGTGCTGCAATTATTGACATAGTAAAATTATGTAAATATAAAAGGATATAAACAATTCTGTTTAAACTCTATTATAAAATAAACAACAAATAAAAAACAAAATAAAAGTAAAATAAATTAATCGGAAACTGACCAAATGTTGACGAATCCACATTGATCTCCACTGAACAATCTCCTGTCTCTCGTCAATGCAGTGATTTTCGCGACATGTCCATGCAGCGTCGCTGAGTGGCTCCATCCACCGGCATCATATATCTTTCCGTTTGACGGCAGCGGGATTATTCTGTCGCCTTCAACAGAATTCTCGTTCAACCTGAAAACACATGTTGGATCTATGAAGAAAGTGCCGCTATCTCCTGCTAAAACAGCCCTTCCGTTCATCTCAACGGTCAATCCGCCAGCATTCAAAGAGCCAAGTATTGAGTTAGAAGTGAAATCAACCAAACAACCGTTTTTCTTCGAAGCGACAAAAACAGCGCAAGAACTTGCTGATTGTGGTGCCATTGAATAAACTGGCGGAGTGACAATCATAGAAGAAGGACGCCAGGTTCTCATGTCAACTACTTCAACGACTCCTTCTTTGAAGCCGACGCCGATAACAGGGGATTCGGGCCACCTAACTATGTCGCCGACTTTCAACTCGTCGAAGACCATTGATCTGACTTTGTTCGGCATCCTAACGTCATACATTGCTACGTTGCTTCCATTCGAGCCTATGAATGTGTGTGTCGAGATCATTTTTACTTTGTGGAAGCCGCGTTTTGATATTTGTGCGATTTTGGTTTCCGCGACGTTTAAAACATATGTTGCCGTTTTATCTGAAACTATTACATTTTGCGTTGGCTGTAATGCACAGATGCTGTTATAAGCTCCCAATATCTTTATTGGCTTCTCTGTGACTGAATTTGTTGACAAAACTGTAATATTATTCGTCGTCAGAGCTAAAATCGTGTCATCATTGAGTGCAGCTATGCCTTTTATTGGGTCTTGAGAAACACGCGTAGACATATAGAATTTTGGCGACAAATGAATCTTTTTCGTGGTCATTAAAGGATATTTAACGATTTCATCGTTTTCTAATGGTTTATCTGCGATTTCCTGCAGCGTTGGTACTGTAGCGTGCGAATTGATTGATTTTAGAATGAAACTCGGCAACATTACAAGTTTGTAATTTTCAGGTAAAGAATTAATAATATTTGTAACGTAATAATTTGTCATTGGATCCTTGGAGTCGACGAATGTGCCGATTGTTGTGAACAAATCGTTGATTAAATCGCGATCCATGAAACCAATCTGGAAATACCAATTGATGAAAGCAAGGAAGTGGTTTCTCATTTCATGGTTTGGCTCATGCTGAAGGAATCCGATGGCTGCTGGCGCTAAATTCTTTAACAAATTTGTCATTATTTCTTTTTCTGTTTTTGTCTCAGCCTTTTCCCAAAATTCGATGAATGTCTGTAGTATTCCTGCCTTGTATGTTACTGCTCTGTGGTTGAAAGTCGATAAAAGAATCGGGAAAATTGATTGTAATAATTTCACGCCATCTTCTGTACAAGTCTTCAATCCGCTTATGAAAGCTTGTACAACAAGTGGATTTGTCTCATTTATGATGAAATGAATGATTGATTGTGTGTAAGTTGTAGCTTCTGGGATTAATCTGATGATTTCTCGAATAATCCTTGGAGCATTTTCAGCGAGAGCGACTCTAATGTGTTCATTGTTCTTATGCGATAACGCTGTCATCTCTGTAAGCAAATAATTCTGAATAATCGAAGCTAAATCTTGATTTACTTGTTTGCACGATTGTAAGAGCTTAACGATGCATCTGAGTCCAGTAGTCTTGATTGTATAGTTTTCTATCGATAGCAAACCAATGATATTCGGTAAAATTCTGCATAATAAAATTTCTTCGGATAAAGGAGCCGCGAATTCGACCAAGAAGTAAGAAAACTGAATAATCGAAGCCAAATCATCTGAAGTAAGAATGAAAGGAGAGAATAAATTGGTCAAAATCACGCGAACTTTAACATCTTGATCATCGACCATTGCGTAAAACACAGGAATCATTGTAACGAAATGCGATAATGAGCCATCATTGGTAGAAAACTCGAGGAATTGGTTGAATATTTGTCTAAAACAAGCAGGGAAATATTTATGTAATAAATTTTGAGATTCTAGTCTTGCATTTGGATCTATATCTAATAATATCCTTGCAAAGCCTCTGATTGACTCGGGTATGTTCGCCAATTTGGATTCTACGTCGAAATTTCCTTGTTTATATTGCAATAAAGTCGAAAAACTGAATAAATGGGTTCCAGTGTATAAGTAGTATATAATGCATCCTATAGCAAACAAATCTGCGGAAAATGTTGGATTATTGAAAACCAATGCGTCTAAAACGAAATAATCTGTATAAACTTGTTCTGGAGCCAAATAGCAGCCGTTTCGTGTTGACGTTGAGAAGTAGTGATGGTATATGTTTGCTTTGTCTGCTCTGATCTGAGTTGGCTTGAAAGGAGCCATATCTCCGACATTTACGCGAACATTCCAGTCGCAGAAGATGTTATCTGGATTGAGAGATCCGTGGACTAAAGAAATTGAATGTAGAGACATAATTGCTGAAAAAATTTGAAAAACGACCCATCTTTTTTCGATTTCTTCCAATCTAGGGTATTCTTCCAATCTTTGTGGTAGAGTGTATTGCATCTTGGGGCGCATTAAGAATGCGTATCTGTCGCTGACTGTTATCGTTGAGTAATTTAATATACATTGGGTTGCTTGTATTTTATCAGTTAAATGCTGGAAGTATTGCTTTGAGTTGTCGACAACTAAGTTATCTTTCTCGAGAGATTCTGTGTATTCGTATGCTTTTACGATAAAATTTTGATTGTTTTGGTTTTTGCAGTCTAACGTCAATAAAAAAGTACCTGAATCGATGCAGTTGTTCACAGAGATCTTCATCTTTCGTAGTGGTTCCTCATACCAGTCAGCCTGTGATGGAATGACAAGTTGATTCCCCATTTTTGGAAAAGTGTCAGAGATCTGCCAATCTTATTTTTTGATTTTGACCAAAAATATAACATCCACAGCTATAGAATATTCCAAATATCAAGAATAAAAAGAAAATCATATGAGGCCATAATTATTCAACAAAAATCGAAGTAAAAATTTATATATAGATATGATATCAAATATAAGACATAATTTTAAAATAATGTTCATAAAGGCCTTAATTTTTGTAAAATGAACTTTTTATTTTCCATAGTATTACAGGCGGAAAGAAAACATTTTATTGCTATTTTATTACACTATTAGATATGTCATTGGTCATACTTCTCTTTGCTATGATTAGCTTTGCTCAAACACAAAACAAAGTCTTGTAACTTATCATTATATGATTCTCTGGATCATTGCCGAAAAGGCACAGGGGATTTGATGCCATATGGTTTATTATGCTTCATAACAACAGCCATATAACATCTTATAAGCAATTTTGACGAGATTTAAAGCAATCATTTTGATATTTTGATATCTGACATTTATATATTAATTTCACAAAGATTTTCGATTTTTGTCGAATAAATTATTTTACATGACAATAATTATTTATTATTTGGCAAATAAAATATTATACATGTCATGTAAACTACTAACCGGCAATAGTAGCGACATCCTTAGTATAAAAATTAGTAAACATTTCAATGAAAAATTTATTGATCATATAAGTCTCAAAATAAAAAAATTCACAAATTAAATATCCGGGCTGTTTAACAATACAAAAAATAGATATTTATTTATTCATTCTAAGTTCCGTGTTATCACCATACAATACTGATAGGCTTATCTTTGTGACAAGAGCAATACTCATTGACGTGCAGTCTTTTGCAAGAAGATCGTTGGCCTCTGCAATTTCTGGCCTCATTGTTGTTCCTTTGATTAACTGTGTTGTCAGTTTGTACTCTTCTGACATTTCTTTCAAAAGCTCCTGTACCGGTTTATCCTCAGGAACAACTTTGAAGAAAGGCATTTTTCCAACATCACCTAACAACTGATCTCTATGTATAATTTTTAGCGCGACTTCACCCTCCTGCGGTTCCTCGAATCCTTCTTGGATTACAGCTCTGTGATTGAACTCGGCACGCTCAGTAATAACCGGCTCACGAGGGAAGCCATTAACAGAATAATAAAATCTAAATGGATTATCAACAAGTTTTTCGATCTCTTTAAGCAAATCTTCGTTTGACTGAGCTGTCTTTTGCAGATAAATGGCAAATCTCTTCCGTTCGAGTCCGTTTTTATCAACGACTGTTACATCGCATCTGTCAACAAGCTTTGTACTTTCAGGAGCAACATCATAGCAAATAGTATTAACGTCTTGTTGATCCAAACTATCTATGGCCTCCAAAATTGCTTTGACAGTTGGATGATTTGTTTTGTTCAACATTCTGACATCTCCTGGCTTGAACAGAAGTATCCTGTCTGCTTCAACATTGAACTTGAATGCGAGGAGCGCCAAAAGTATGTCGATTGGTAATAATAGAGGAAGCTGCATCTTCGCTTTTTCTTCGTGATTGATTATGTGTCTTATTGTTGCTTCTTCGAGTGCATTTGTAAGTTCATAGAACATAGCTGCGTCTTTGATCTCAAGATTCTCTCCCATTATTGCGATAGGAGAATCTTCAGGTGGATTGTATGCTTGCATTTCGAGAGTTTTGGCAACAATGTCGTTGCTGACTTTGTCCGTTAAATCTGCAACTTGAAATAATAAGTTGCATGAATCTTCAATCAATATTTCAAACTCGGAAGCTGATCCGTAATTATCCAACAAGAAGCACTTCAATGATGTAGATGGGCCTATTCCAGCCAATTCGCATATCTTCTTCGCGAGATCTTCAACAAGTGAATCTTTTTCTGCGTAAACGATATCCATGGGTTTGATATCATATCCAGGGACCCAGAATTCCGGGAATATCGGAATATTAGGATTGTCTGTGACGAAGAACTTCGAAGTAACCTGGAAGTCTTCTTCAGTCACAATGTCTTTGACTATGTTCAATGAATCAACTGAGCGAAGAACAATATCGTTTATATCGATTTCTGTCAGATTTGCAAAAACTTCTTTGACAGCTTGTAGCGGGCCTTCGCGTGGTATCTGTGCCTTGAGGATCTGCGTTTCTGGGTCGTCAAAGTTCTTCTCGCGCACGTATGAAACATCCCTGTACTGCTTGTGCTGCTGGATATCATCTAAAACCGTTTTCGTGATGACAGGATCTGGACAGTCAATCAAATTCTCCATTTCAGTCTCCTTGCAGTAGAATAGGACGTAAGCTGTGAAGGAGTGTTTTTCTCCTCCGAATTTATCTTCGATGGCCTCTTCTTCTGTTATCTCTGTGACGACATCATCGTCGAAACAAAGCCAGCGGTTATCTTTGTGGACGAATGCGCAATAATGTCCTCCGAAAAACGTGCCAGCGTGGGCAATGATTGTGCAGAGCTTGTAGTTGATGCCACCTAATTCTAAGTCCTTGCCGAACTCGAAACGAGAAGATATTTTTTGCATATCGCCATCAATGTATTCAAAGCGGCGGAGATGCAAGCAGAGGATTGTCGGTGGTTCAATGAGCTCGAAACCTTTAAGAGCATCGACCTTGGTGTTGTCTGGCATCTGATATTGATCTGCTCCAGTCATTTGATCGGGCTGGAAGAATTGTTTGATAGATTCCTCGATTGTTAGTACATCTCTGACTACGAGACTGAGATCGTAGAAGTCCTCGTTGTGTGATGATTCGTAATTTAATGTTGGAACGCGAATATATGATTTAAAAACGCCCTTAAACATCTTAGAAGCAGAGTTATCACTGACACTATCAAGTCTATCAAGAAGGATTCTCATTAACTCTTGAACATCTTGCTGTGCAAAAAGATCTTCTGTATCCCATCCAAATGAGCGTGTGAGACGTCTGGTGCTGCAGGCTTTGGAAGATGTCTGCATATTGTAGAAGAGTGAAGCAAGAGCTTTAGGAATTTCCGATTTTTCTGTGTTAATTTCAAACACGATTTTTCTGAATCCGCGAATATGGAACAAAGCTTGTGTGAGGGAGTTCAAATAGCACGTCATGCCGTCATTTTTCAGGCCGACACAATTGAAATACTTACGAGATTCATTCGGACCAGGTATATAGGCAAAAGATAAATGTATTTTGAAAGGTTCTGTTGGTATTTCATGCATAAGAGCAGACGATGACTTGACAATTGGGAAATCTTTCTTGAAAACACCATAAAAATTATTTGGCTGTATATTTTCATCCTCAACTGTTACTTCGAATGAGCATTCAAAACTATTTTCGAATTCCTTTGGGTAAATGAACATGTATAAGTCTGTAGACTCTTCATCAAACGTGAAGAATCCAAGACGGAAAGTGTGTTGATTAGTTGCGAACTCTTCTGATTGAAATATACCTTCTTCCTTGACAGAAGAATCGATAGTGAGATCAAACTCATAGTTAATTTGCTCCACTTCTCCAGGTGTTGTGATTTCGTTTGTTTCGACGTCAGATTTTTCTTCACCAATCTCTTCTTCTTCGATTGTGACATCGGAGCCAACATAGTTGCCATCATCTTCGTCGTCTTCTTCTTCTGCAAGAAGCTCAAGCAGTGACTTTTTGGTCTCCATTTTTTGAAAAGATTTTTAAATTAGGGTCTTGTAAATATTTCAATATTTTGATAAAGATCATTCAAAATTATTAGAATTTAGGGGTTGGCAAGATCCTTGAAATACATCCGTCTACATTATTATTATCTTCTGTAATCATGGTTAGACAGTCTGTCATATCCAGCTGTATCTATATATACCACGTGCGACAAAATTAAAGTATATTCTGCAAATTTTGTTGTGTTACAATTTTTGACATTTGTCAGAATAACCTTAAATTAGGTTAATTAGGAAATGCTTAGTTTTGAAGGTATAATAAATGATATGAGTAGATTTAGATGATAAATTACTATTCCTTACATAAAATAATATATAGTATTTGAACTTAATAGTTTTTAAATCATTAGTAGAGATTAAAAAAAAACAATTTACCAATAGTAATTTTTGACATGTAAATAAAATAAAGTTGTCGGTTGTCAGACAATTAAATTGAAATAAAAGTGACTAAGCTCATAAAAAGTGACAATGTTCTTCGAGATTGAGATTGAACACCAATTAAAACTTGAACCAACATTCCTTGCGAAGGGTACTAGCCAGACAATCGAAAAGCAACTCAAGAACCAGAAGGAGGGCCAGTTTATGGTTGGAAAAGGTCTTATTTTGAAAATCATAAAAATTGTTGATATCGGCAAAGGCCGCGTCTCTGTTAGAACAGGTTGCGCCTCTTATAATGTCAAATTTAAAGCACTCGTTCTTCGTCCATATGAAGGCTTGGTCATAGATGCAAAAGTTAGTGGTATCAATGAGTACTCTGTAATGGCCAATGCTGGTCCTTTGAATATTGCCATCTCAGCCAAATTAATGAGAGACTACGACTATGACCCAGAAACCCTTACATACAAACATAAAGATGGAAACAAGACAATCAGCATCAAGAGCATTGTCCGTCTGAGAATCATCAGCGCTGTCCCACACAAGGACCAGAAACGTATCAGTGCTACTGCTACTATCAATGGTGAGCATCTTGGTATCCTCGCATAATTTTTTCATATTTTCGCATGTTTATGTTATTTATGGTTAATAAATACGCCATATCCTTAATATAATAGGATAAAAAAAACAAAACAAATTTATTTCTGTAAATAAAACTTTGTAAATAAAATATACAAACATGTAATTATTAATCTGAGCTGCTGATAGTTCCAAGGCTTTCAACTTCAGGGATAGATCTTGAAATGATACTATCAGATCCTGCATAAGCCTCCGCCGAGAAGAAATTCGGCTTCTGTGGTATTTGTGATGACTGTGAGTCTCCTTCGACAGTTCCACTATCGTCAGTGAGCTCCAAATCAATTTCTGAAACAAATCTCATCTTTGGACTGATTGGTGGTGAAGTATTGGATGTGTCAGATGAATTAACGGTAGCAGAAACTGATTGAACACGCGGAATGCTTGTTTGATTTCTTTTTGAGAAAACTTTCTTTTTATGTTTTGCTCCGTTTGATGTAGTTTCGTACTCATATGAATATATGAATTCCTTATCAGTCTTGGGACTTGAAGCTGCAGAACTTTTTCGTTTTTGATTTAATTTCGCAATTGTTGACTGATTTATTGAGTGTGCTTCTTCTCTTGAGCAATATCCGTATAATTTGTTCTCTACAATGTGCTTCGACTTGATTGGAGCTGTTTTACGTTTCTTTCTAATTGAATCTGAAGTATAACATGATGTTTCTGATGATGGCTCACTAACTATGCCATACTTGCTTGAATATGATAGTTTTGAGTATCTAGATGAAGATGAAACTGATGATTCATTGATTGGCTGATAATAATTTTTATCTATCGTCCAAGATGGAGCAGATGAAGAATACTCAAATGGACTGCTATCAATCGGTGGGAATTTCGCACTTTCATCGCTTGTTTCTGATGATAATGAATATTTTTGAAAAGATTCTTTGGATTTCTTGGATTGTTTGGTATTGCGAGATGTATCAGACTTATCTCCTATTTTGATTGGACTTCCAAACTCATCATCTTCGAAATTATTATTTTCTATTTGTTCTTTTTCTGATTCTTCTTCATCCATATCTGCAGAATTATATGATTCTTCTTCCATTGGAATTTTCTCTTCTGTTTCTGCTGTTAATTGCTTTGATTTGTCGTTTTGCCGTGTTGAATGGATTTCTGATGATAATGGCAGTTTCTCTGTTTGTTTCTTATTCTTGGCAACAATTTTCTTAACTTCTCGTAGAATTTGCTCAGGATCATTTGCTTTAATTCCAACGCAACCGAGAAGATCTAATATTCTATCAGTATATGATCCGCATTTGTCTAATATACCTAATTGCTTTTCATATTCGATAAACATTTGAGATTGTCGTTGTAAAATTTCTAATTTTCGCTTTGTAAATGGATTTTGAGTTGAAGCTGGTACTTGAACAGTTATTTTTTCATAAGATATGCGAGTCTGCCTCGAAGAAACGCCTAAAATTTCAGCAATTGATTTAAGTTCCAAATCGCTTGGGCAAGGATAAACAAATTCCCATCCTTTATCAAGCAATTCTCTAACTATGTCAGGATACTTTTTCGCTTTTGCGAGTATGCTTTTAGGGATTGTTTTATCGTTTATTAAACGTAAACTCTCTCCAAACGCGACAACAAGCTGTAAAACATAGTTTTCTTTGGTGGAAAAAGGTGTATTTTCTACATTTATGTTCGAAACGTTTTTAACGGATAAAAAATTTAATAAAGATGAGAATTTTGAGTTTTTGACGTTGAGTTGCATGATATTTGGCTGAACATCCAAGCCTTCGAGTGATTTGATGTCTGTATAAGAAAGATTAAGAATTTTGAGTGTTGGACGCCTGCCAATCGAATATAAATTAACATGCTCGGAGCCACTCAAATCTAGGATGCCTTTTGTAAGATATATCTTGCTATTATCCTCCATACTCGTTTTCATTATATACTTCAGTGTGGAGGAAATATTTTTTTGACATGAAAATCTTTACACGTCAAAATATCGATTTTTTCAATATAATTTACAAAATTACATGTCAGAATGTCAAAAATAATCTATACATCAATTGTTTTCCAATAATATTGGTATTTCACATATTAAACACTTGAAAATCTCTGATTTAGTCGCCATTAAAGAATTCCATTATGAGCAAATTTCATTGCAGCATCAATTGATAAAAATCAATTTCAAAATGGTAATGATATATTTCTCATTCACTTATCTATGCATCATATAAACATTGAAAATATATGTTCTATGATGACTATTATCATCACATTAAAAATAAATCATTATTGAATGAATAAAAATGATTATATAGTTTCATGTACTATACAATCATCTAGCTTATTTACTTGGCCTTTTATATTTACCAATTTTGTCTGCTAATTCACTATCAATTATCAAAATATTTTGTCAGCAATATATTGGGAATTCTCATCTTTATTTAAATAAATGTGATGTAGTCAGACCATGTTATTTGTTGTAGATATAAGTCGCAAAGAGGCAGAAGAAGGTGTAAATAGGTTTGCTGTAGCAATATGATAGTTCAAACAAAAATCTGCCGACTTCATCTATTATCGAAAAAGTGACATTTTTTACCTGCAAAATGCAAAACTGGTCATTGGATGAGCATCCAACACTTGTCAAGTTCAGGAAGGTCATGGATACAATTCCTAACAATCCAAATCGCTTTTATCACCTGTTTTTGTGCCCACCTTACGCTTATCCTGCACCGCAAACCTTAACTAATCAGTATCTCTTCTACAGCGTCAATCCAGACAAGGATATTCTCATATGTGACGCTAATCCTGACATCAAACTCAAGCATGAAAAGGGATCAATTTATCCAATTTCCGGATTTCCACAGAAATTCAGAGTCACGATTCTACTTACAACATTTTGCAGCAGTATGTCTGGCTTAAACTTTGATTTACACGAGATTGATAATGATATATTTGATTTATCCCACGAAATGCATCCACTCCACAGGAAGGTTATGGAGTGCTATCAAAGTTACGAGAAAAGTGTTACATTTATTGAGAAAACATTCGAATATGTTCCAAATGTTATTAATTTGTACAAAGGCATTGATAATGCTATTTTCAAGACAAATATCACGCCAATGAACAGAGAGGACTTCATGCAAAGGATGCAGATCTCAATTGAGCAGCTTGCTACTGAAATTTTCAAATCTCCGGATATTGAGTTTCTCCCGGTGTTTTCCAAGCAGAAACTTAACTATCTTATCTTCAATGCTATAACTTCCAAAGCACATTTCAAGTTTGTCATGGCTTACAACGAAGCTTTTGCTCGCGATGATGCAGCAGCCCAGAAGTATATGTTCCAGCATATTAGCCAATCGAAAGCAGATAAAGAGAAGATGGCTTCCGCAGCCAAATATCTTCACGGAATTTTGCATCTCAAATCTCCATGCGACCAAATTGTGAGAGTATCGCAATTCTTTGAAGCAGTCGTCTCGTCATTGCCTGGAACTGATGTTGCGGCCGATGATATCCTTCCTGCCATTTGCTCTGCTATGACTTTAGATTATAGCTTCGCTTCTCATGTCGTTTCGTTCTTCACATACTTATCAGAGATCTGGCCGTCATCCGGCCTTGATGAGAAACTCTCATATATCTTGATCACTTGTTCGATCGCATCTGCTCATATCTCAAAGCCACCGCCAAAGGAGGATGTTGAAGTCCCTAAGGCGGCCCCAGCACAACAGGCTGCTCCAGTTCCAAAGGATGGAAGAAAGTCAACTGATCAAGAAACAATTTCAATGTTGGAAGATCTGTTATCGCAGCTTTAAAATAAAATTTTATGTCGGTTGTTCACGAACTTATTATCACTCTTTTTATAGTCAATAAAATTATCAAAATTTTAAAAAAGCTAAGATTGAAATGTCAATTTTATTTAGTGATGATTAAGGTCATCTATGGGATTAGTTATTAGTTATTTGGAGAAAAAATGTCGCTAGGAGCAGTTTTTGCAATAGATGCATCTATTCCAGGTATTGAAATTTATGACTGTAACAAAGTCTGAAGGAATAGGTTCGCTTTCTCAGTTTAAATCATAATGTGGAAGTTTGAGAAAATACATTCATGAATGCTTTTGAAATACAATTATTGTTGGATCCAATCAAAAAATTTGTTGAAATTTGATTAATGTATTCAACATCACATTCGATCATAAGATGAATGAGATTGAAATTTTTTTCCTCGTATTTAACGATATTTACTCCATAAATATAATCATGAAGATATTCCGTTGTGATTATAATCTCTTTTATTGCGAAAAGCATAGCTTGAGTATCAATTTCGTTTGCAATTATCTTGAATATATCATAGAATTGAGATATTGAATATTACATTGGATCTAATCCTTGTACGCATTTTAGAGCTTCTATATTCGAGTTGGAAACAACTGCTTGCGTTGTATCAGTATCATTAACTTTAACAAGAGCTATTTTTAAAAATATTGATGGTAAATTTATAAAATATTAATAATTTTCTAAAAATGTCGTGTAAGTGATTTTACAAATCAAAAATACTAAATCTCAATGAGATTTCAATTCCTTTTGCCAATGAATTGCAGAAATCATCTTGTGACACCTGCTGCATTCACTAGTAAGTATATTAAAAATATTAATATTATTTTCATACCTTGGAATGATACAAACACGTTTAATAAGATAAAATAAACATAATGATTAATACCTAAAAACTAAAATAAAACTTAATCAAAGACATCTTTGCTGATTAATGTTTTCGGAGTAGTTGGACCTGTTCGTCTAGTAAAGTCCTCAACACTGAAAGCACGCTTCGGTAATTTGATTAATGAAGCTGGAGAAATAACTTTTGTTTGCTCTTCGATTATGTTTGTTGCTGTGTGCTCTCTTTGGAGTGGAAGACCGTGCTCTGTTGCAACAGAAAGTGCGCGTCCAACTCTGATATTCTTCTTGTGGCCTGGTGTATAACTCACTGGGTAAATCATTGATGATCTCACTGTTGGAACAGAATATTGCTTAACTCCGGAGTTCGAGTTAATGACTGGCATCGGTGGCTCATGCTGAGTTGGTGTGTTTTGCGGTTGAGATTTTTGAGGTTTCGGAGTTGAAAGCTTTGGAGTAACTTTCTGTGTTTCAGGGACACTTGTGTTGTTAACAGGAGCGTTATTAGCAACTTCTCTTGATGAATTTGTGGCGCTAGATTTTCTCACTCTATATTGATCGAGGCCGAGATGTCCTGGAGTCAACATCATACGGACAGACTCCTGTGAAAATCCAACAGTCATCTTCGTGAGGCTGTAAATGTTGATTTCGTTAAGAGATTTGACCTGCAAAGCGCCGCATTTATTTTTGTCGATGCCTGAATAATCAGAGCATGAAAAAACTGTAACACCTTGATTCTTTGAGAACGAGTGAACGCCATTTGCGTTACACTGGTGACCTCTAACGATAAGTTGAAGATTGTTAGATTCAAGGAACCTTGCAACTGATGAATTTCCAAATAGCACGCCAGATCCTCTCTGATTTGCTGCGAATTCTATGTTGTCTTCGGTTGGATCAGACCAAACGAGATCTGAAACGAGTGGGAGGTTAATGTAATTTGGAATTGGGCGCTGAAGCTCTTCAAGAGTGCGTAATTTAATGAGAGAAGGAGAAAGTCCTCCGTGAACGCAAAAGATTGAATTCATAACGATTGCAGCTAAAGGCAAATAGTAAAACACCTCTTGGAAGTATTCCCATACTATTTCTGTAAAACCTGAATTAATAATTTCGTCAAAGAAACCGTAAACTTTGTTAATATGCGAAAACTCATGATTTCCACGGATAAGCCATACGTTATCTGGGTATTTGCATGCGCATGCAAGCAAATAAAGTATAACAGGTACAGAATATTCACCACGGTCAACATAATCACCCAGAAATAGATACTTTGTCTTGGAAGGTTTACCAAAAAGCTTAATTATGCGAGCTAAGTCATCAAAACTTCCATGTATATCGCCAATTAAGATAACAGGCTCGTTAATTTTCAAAATTGTCGGTTGTGTGTTTAATACATCGACAGCATTTTGGCAGACCTCCTTGATTTCATCCTGGGTGAACTGCGGCATCTTGTAGTCGTGTATGGATGATGAATCGATAAGTCTCTCGTAGGCCTGAATGACAGAGTCTATAATCATTTTTCTAAAAAAATGAACGATTATTATTCTCTCAAATCGGAGATCAAAAATAAAACTATCATAGATATAGCGTATTTTAACATAAAATAAATAAAAAACCAAGATTGCTTAGAAAATTTTTTCACACACAGAAATTTGTGCGGCAATTCATTGCGTGTATTGAAAATTTTGAATTGGAATTTTCGCATATGAATAATATGATTATGATAATAAATACATGATATGGAAATTTTAACAGAATTATTTACTCTTTGAAAAATAATGCTAAATGTTAATATAATCAATACCATATTTTTACATTTCTATCAAATCTCACATTTTTGAAATGAAGCACGGCATGAATATTTTGATGTATTCGTATGATTGTCTTGAATATGTTAATTTTTATGCGCGTGATGGAAAATTTTGAATGGATGAATAATTTTTACAAATCACTGCGGCAACTTTAAAATTAACCATATTGTTATGGTTGACCAACTATATTAAGTTATCAAAAGTTATTCTTTTGTTCAATTTATTCGATTACCAAGAACGTATTAATTCTGCTACCTTTATTGAAATATGTAATAAAACTCTTTTTAACCTCCTCATTGAATTTTTTTTTTTACGGGTATTCAATAATTTTCAAGAGTTTTTGATCTTTCAGCTGTTATTTATTCATGGCTATTGATTGGTCAATGTTTTAAAAAATATTGTAAAGCTAGTTTTTTGTCATGTAAAATATCGCCAATCTGACACTACTTGTCTTCTCTGTTGCATCATTCATTATTTTTGGATTTCATAGCTTTAACTAATATTAATATTTGTTATGTCTTATTTGAACTTCCTTCAACTGTAAAATCAACCAGAAAAGAAATCCAAAACATTTTGAAATGTTTTTTTAAATAACTTTGAAATGTGACCCATAAGCAGTATATGACTTCATAACAGCAAAACTTATAATAAATATTCTTAATTAACAATTCATATTTATCTTTAATTTATAACGACATTATAATGAATATTGATAAGAGCTACTAATGTAAATTGTATCACAGGGATCAATGGATTGAAGTTAAAAATATATCTTATAAATAGGTAAAGAAAAAATATGAAAGATCTTTAATAAACATTTTTCATTCGAACTTTGTACTTACAATATTATTCATATAGTCAACGATTAAGTTTGGTGTAACATTTGATTGAGGAGAAACCTCGCAAATCTTTTTTGCAAATGGTTCAAAGATTTGTCCGTCAAGGCCTGCACTTCTAGCGTTATTGATCAAGCCACTGAACATTTCTGTGATAGCAAGCATCTCTGGTGCATATTTCCTACAGAGTGGAAGCGCATTCCAGAATGTTGGTTCATTAACAAATGTATCAAGTTTGCGGAAGCCAACACCCATGCTTTTAGCAATCTCTGGAATAATTGTCTTGTTATTTGTGACTTTAGCAATAAATAATTTGGAAGCATTATTCAGGAAAGCAGGATTTGGAGTGCAACCACCTGAAAATCTAAGAAGTGAACATTTTCCATGAGCTGAAACTATATTTGAACTCGAAACATTTGGAATTAAAATATTATGATCAAATAAAGCGCGAGCTGTACCTTCAGCAAGCTTATAAACCCACTCTTTTGCAATGATCTTTGGTGATTCTGTTGGAATTCTTGATGTAATCATAAAGTGTTTCGTTGTTAATTTCGGAATTGGAACAGCAATGTCGAATGGGAAGTCAACTTTCTCGGCATTCTCGACAATTTCTTGTGGAGAGCCTTCAAATTTAACACCAAGACGTGTGAGCAAAGCTGTACGAACATCAGATTCATTCTTAAGCGCAAAGTAAGCTCTCTGCTGCAACGCATCAGTGAACCCGCTAATGCTGCCTGTAAATGGTATGCACTCAAGGAAATACTTGGTTATTGTAGAAGGAATTGAATCAATGAATTGCATTCTCATTTCACGAGGAAGAAAGACTGTAACTGAAACAGGAACGCCACCTTTAAGAGAAGCATTGAAAATGCAAACTCCATCAGTAATTTTTGATGAAATTAAATCGAATTTTTCGAAAAATGTTGCAAAACTGGCATCAAATTCTTTCTCAAAGAGTTTTATGCATTGATTCGAGATGGAATTGTCGGTTTTTGGTAATTCTTGATTTAAGTTGAGAATCTGGCGAATTGTTGAATCCTTTTCGAAGTCGATATTTTCTGGTATGAGGTTTCCTGCCTTGATTATTTCAGCAATAACTTTCTTCTTTTCGAAATAAATGCCCCCATTTCGTTGACAAGTCAAATTAAATCTGCGTGCAGCACGAATTAATGATTTTTCTGGCGAGAAATGTGTAATACTGAGATTTGTTTGACTAATTAGTAATGATAATAAATAATCAATAAACGAAATTGTTCTTGTTGATGAATATCGGTGATAGCGATTCGCACCAGCAACAGATTGGCGAATAATACTACCAGAATCCTTACTAGAAATCACCCAAGAAAGGAAACTTCCATTGAATGCGTTCCAAACACCATCCATTAGCACAGTATTTGAAACATTATATAATGGAGTGTTATGGATCAAATAATCGCCGAGTAATGGATTCAATGTCATTGGTGGAAGAAATTGGGATACAGCATAGCGTTTCACTCTATCAACCCATGTATTAGAATTATCCATCTTTATAAATTTTGATTGACAAAAATTGGTATTTTACGTGTCAAAAATAATTCAATTTAATATATTTACTTGACAAAAAATTACTTTACTTGACAAATTTAATAAAATTTCTTTTTAAAATACTATCGAAAGAAGATGTCATTGCGCTAAAATCATAGTATTTCATATATATATTCACCTCATACTATGCTTAACTTATGACATTAAAGAAATTTTAGTATTAAAAATTAAAAAATATTCAATATTGAACAAAGTATGCTGTTTGCCAAGTTAAATATAAGAATATAGTAGAGAAAGCACAAATAATAGGTACTTTATAATATATGGTTTCAGTAATGCATGTTTGATGTTGAAATTATATCATTATTAATATTTTGTCGTGTAAATTGAGAAAAATTCTATTAGTTTTCGATTATCTCCCGATAATTAGCATTTTGTTGTTCGGTCAAAATGAAGCAAAAAATAACATATAATGTAAAGATCAATTTTCCTTTCACAAAAAATTCAATATGTTCTATCAATACTTTAGATTTGCAAAGATATGACAAGAATATTAGTTCACGTCTCTAAATCAAGCGTTATATCTACACCAGGCCCAGCAGCATACTATATACAGCCGCGTAGTAACTCGCCGAGATATTCCATCAGAGGAAGAGGATCACCAGAACCCGTTAAGCAAGGTGGAGAGTTCGTTTCACTGCCATCTACATTTGGAAACGCTCCAAAATACACAATAGCGCCGCGTAGATATGAAAAAATAAGAGAAACATCTCCAGGCCCAAATTACGACCCGCCAAGCCTGGCAAAGACAGCGAGAGGTATATCCATAGGACACTGTGCTAGACCAGCGAAAATCAACGATAATCCTGGTCCAGGACAATATGACGTCAAAACAGCAAGAACTCTTTCTCCTATTAAAATTGGAGCGAGGCGCAGTGTGGATATGACTAGCAACATGAGTCCTGGACCTGCTGCTTATTGTCCAGACTACTCAAACACAATACACAGTCCAAGAAAAATCATGATTGGACTTAGACACGATATTGAAAAGAAACAAGAACTTCCTGGATATGTCGCTCTTGGAAGCACTTTCAGTGGCCCCAAGTTTACCATCAAAGGTAGAGATACTTCTGATGCAATTCTTATTTAAAACTTATTACATGTTTGATTAACCACTATTAAGCTAATATCCAATATTTTTATTTCCACAGTTAATTATCTATTTTAAAGAAAAATATATTTTCGTTATTTTTGAAAATTATATTTGTAATATTGTGAATATGTGTTATAGATAGATGTGTGTGAAAAATGATTGATTTCAGCAAAAAAACAAACATACAAAAAAATTTATACAACTAAATCAGGTAAATTATAAGACCTGAAAACGAATGACTTTGCAAACGGTCTATCTGGAGGTCTTATTGAGAAACTCTGGCCTATGACTGGCTGAATTGGAAGCTGTGGATCAACTCTCTTTGGACCGGCTCCAACTGAATTGATAATATTCTTGACGCGCTGGTATGTCGTCTGAGAACCAGCAATGGCAGCTTGTTGCTTGAGAGCTTTGATTCTTTCCTTTTCTTCCTCATCAATAATAATATTTGGTGGAAATCCTTTCATTTGTGTGATCATTGGTGATTCATCTGCCTTGAATTGAGGCAATGCTTGTCTTATCGGGCGTTGAATCACTCTTGTCGTTGAATTTGATGTTATTGGTTTTGGTTCTTGACGCTGTACAGGCTTAATGATCTTATGAATGATCCTCTTCTTTATTGGGCTATGCAAAATCGTCTGTGCTTGAGGAATTGAAGGTGGTGGTGGATCTCTTAATTCTTTTTGCGAAATTTGAACGGAATTTTGTGAAGAAGATGGAACAATTTTATCCTTTCGCTTATATCCATTAGCCTGAGCTGCAGCAACAAGAGCTTGATCAATAACTGAAGTATCTCCTTCCAAAACTGGATAAAGCTGTCTCCATTGTGTCTCTTTAGCACGCTGTGATTCTCCTTCTGGATCAAAGAATGTATTCGCCCTTGCATTATTATTTCTTGTCTTTGATAAATCCATAATTCTCTGTCCAACGGATTTCTTGAAGTTTGGCTGCAGATTTATGATATGCATAGCACCATGTATCACAGATGTCTTAACTTCGCGATCGAAAGATGAGTCTGCGCCCATGGAAGGTTTATTGTTGACTTCTAGAAGCCAAGGTTTGCAGTCTTTATCGAGTAAAATATCGAAACCTAGTATTTCAAAGCAGCGGCTCTTACCATCGTTGTACGCAACGCCGATTCTGTATTGAGATGCAATATAATGTTGCACGGAAGCGATTGTTAGTCTCACCACTTCATCTATCTCATGCTTTAGTTTATCTGGATCATGTCCACTTTTCTTAACAGCTTCGAAAATTGATTCGAGAGATCTTTTATGGCCTTTCTCTTCCTCTTCCACGATTTCATTAGCGTGGAAGTGCTCGTTCTTCTTGTTAAGGCTGTAGTTTGTAAGGTGTGAATACACTAAATCTAGATTATCAGGTTTTGGATCATTATAAGGTTCCGTGCAAAACCTTGCTAAACCTTCATTATGTATGTATAATCTTAATGGCTCTATAGAAGTGATTAGAGCGTAGATGCGTAAATCGAATTTCAAACCATCGATAAGAAATGGATCGATATATCTTTGTGCGATAGCTGGCTCTACATAATCCTGTACTTGATTTGGATCTTGAATAAGGAAAATACCTTTTCCAAGTGATCCTTTGTCAGGTTTGATAATGAATGTACGTTTTAACGAACTCTTTATCGACAACATATAATTTTTTAGATCGTTATATTGTAGTGGTAGTATGTAAGTCTGTGGGTTGAATGAGTAAGCTTCTGGCATCAAGTGTGAAACTGTTTCTAAATTTTTCGCACAATCAACTTTTCTTGATATAGAAACTGTACCTGGAAAATGATTGTAGAACTGGTAAGGAAGAAGTTCTGATGCAGTTTCTGTTGATCCATTCGCATTAATCCAAAATAAATTTGCTTTCGTGTCTGATTCCGTAATTTTGAAACCGAACGATTCCAATGCTTCTCTAACTAGAGGATAGTAGGCTTGATTTACGTTCACCCATATGTATTTTGGGCCCTTTTTTCTCCCCCTTTTAGGTTTATCTTCCTTCTGCTTCGGTTTTTCCGCAGTGGAATCACTTGTTTTAGGGGGCTTGGCTTCCGGGAGCTCTGAATCCTTCACTTTAGATTCAGATGAGTCCGGAGCAAGGCTGCTAGACATGCAAGGCTGAATTGAGTGATAATTTTACGATAGAAATTTATTGAAAAAACTAGAAACTGGAAATTAATATAAATAAGCTTGTAAATAAAATAATTCGACTAATTTTCTTTACAATAAACAAAAGTGACAGTCAATTTTATTAACCAAATTTTTATTAGATATGTGATATCAATACATAAAATACAAGGATTTTCATTATAAATTCTTTAATTTCTTTGAAAAATCACATAAAAAAACTAAAATTTTATAAAAATTTAGTAATTTAATCATTTGTTTTTGAAAAGTTTTCGAAATAAAGTCATATTCCATTATAAAATAAGGTAATGAGTGTAATTGTCGAATTTTCCAAATAAAATTTGAATTAATTAATTTGAAAGGGATAATTTCCTTTGCAATTGGACAAAATAATTAGATAAATAACATCTTAAGGAGTTATTTATTCAGATTTTATTCATTTTATAGTAAGAAAATTTTAAAATGGATTTTTTGATTTCTAGCTTAGGCTTTTTAGCAAAGCAGAAAAAGCTTCAGCCAGCCGAACAGATTCTATCCGAAAAACTCGCTAACTTTGAGACTACAGTTCCATCGAATCTCGAAGAGAAACAAATTGTTCAACTCGAAGAAGCTTTAATCGGTTTAATGGGCATCAATGGAGGCACACTTTCAATGCAGTTCTGCCATAGACTAAGCGAGTGCTTCGTATTTCTTTATAATTTGCAGAATGCACCAAAAATTTTCAATTTAGTTACATATGTTCAAAAAAATCCGTCACAAACATCATACTTCACCATAGGATTCGTAGTTAACGAAGTAGGAGATAAAAATAAAGCAATGATGAATAGTTTAACAGAATCAATACTGAAAGTCAAGAAGCAGCACACGGATTCAGCGCTTTTTGCCCTAAACTACATCATCAAGGTGACTTTCAACGAAGTTAAAAAGTATGCCAAAAATTTTTATTCATATGTTGAAGCGAATCATCATAATCCATCTATTTTCGTTAAATTATACTCGATTAAAATACTCCGCAAGCTGATTAAATCAAAAATTCATTCACCAGATCGATTATTAAAGTCCGCCCTTTTAATTTACAATGAATCTCCAACTAGATTTGTACAAGAGAAGGCTGCATGCTATGTTGCAGATGTTTTACTCGCGCTTTTGCCGAAACCTGATGGAATGAAGGAAATCGTCAGCGAACTTTGTTTCATTAACAATTGCACGCCAATCTTAACTAAATTCTGTCAGTTTATCAATAACACAGTCCTCAACAAGAATGCCGCCTCTCTTCTCAGACTTGTTAAAACAAAAGATAAATCTTACGTGCAAACATTCACTTCTCTGCTTTCCATTGACACCAAGAAGCAGCTTTTCGAGAGAATTGAGAAGGAAAAAGAAAGCGACGACCAACTTTTACTTTTGAGACATTTATCATATGATACTGATACGGATAGAACAGTCGCAGCCATCGCAAGCAAGCTCATTGTCGAAGGCAAAGATGATATCACCAACATTCTCTCGTTCTACGAAGACCTCGCAACAAAGAATATCGAACTTTCTCGCGAATTATTAATGTCTTCTTCTATTTTCTTGGCTTATCCGCCAGAACAGTATCAAAATCTCAACCAGCACCTCGTTGCAATATCACTGGTCTGCGGAACACTTATTCTCAACAATAAATCATTATTAACACAAGAAATCTGCGACAATCTTGGTAAATTCCAGGATACAAACTTTACGTCAGACAAAATATTCAAAGGTGGCTTCATTGGCGCGTTCATAACTGCTCGCGCTTTGAAGATTTCATCTGATGATAAAATTAAACAAGCTTTGAACACTGTTTTGCTGTTCTTAGAGCATCCAACAAAGACAACAAACAAATTAAAGCTGTTAATTTCTGCAGTCGCCGGTTTCTTGGCAAATGAAAAAACAACAAAATCATTTTTGCCTTTCTTGCACTGCTATCTACAGCTTCCAATCGCATCACAGATACCAACAGCACTGACATATTCATGTCTTATAGCTACAAAGGTCCAGCTCATCGAATTCATGTTTGATAAATTAATGAACTTTTACATGGCAGTTAACTTCACACACGACTTCTACGAATCGAAGTTGAATGTATCAACACTCGCAGTAGACAAGATTTTAGGTAAGAGCGGCTACAAATTCGTCAACAGCTGCTCGTTACACTTATCTCATAGTTCCATCGAAAAATACGCGTTCGAAACATTCCCGTCTGTTGTCACAAACGCGCCAGATGAGCAACACGACATGTCCCGCCTTTTGCACAACGAAGGAAGAGAACCAGACATGCCGGTGAAGATCGGACTTCTCTTTGCTCTCTCCAAGACAAATGAAGGCCTCAGACTACTACCCTCTGACACTACATCCGTTTTAATGAGACTTATGGCTAAAATGGAAAATGATGTCGAGGTCTGCGTTTGCTCTGAAGTCATTTCAAGGTTCTGCAAGGTCCATCCTCAAGCTTTCGCGGCTGTTAGAGCTGCCAAACAAGAACTGCCAACAAGACAGAAAGCAATTCTCGACGCTGCAATTGTTTTCAACTGCGACGTACATGAAAACGTCTTGACAGAAATCCACCAAGAGCTCTGCGACATATGCAAGACAGAAGGATCTCACTACGCCTTCTACGGACTTTCTGTTCTATTCCAGTCCTGCCAGTTCTCTTCTGTTTCTCAGTCACTCGCTGCAAGCTCACTTCACTTTTTAGTCAATGTTTTCAACTCGAAATTGATGATGAATCCTGTCGTTTGCTACTATGCTAGCACATGCTTCAACTCTCTGATGCCACTAGTTTCTTCAACAGACGACTCTATGAATGCTATTGTTATTGGAGAAGCCCTTCAGTGCTTGGCAGGAACAAAGGCACCATTCTGCCGCGCTTTCTATCTCAGGGCTCTTTCTCAGGCACTGAACTTCGCTCGCAAGACTGTCACTAAGCCTAGAGTGAAACTGGCATCGAAGCGCTCATTCAGCATAGAAGTCTCTGGATCATGCGGCGCAATTTGCGACATGCAGAAGGACGAGTTCGAATACATGAACACAGCACTTTTCCATTTACAGATCTACTCTACAGGAAGAATCCAGGAGTATGTTATTAGTTGCTCACAGTTTTCAAAGAAAGTCAAGGACTGGGTTAATCTGGTCAAAGACGTAATCACGAACTCAACAGTTCCAGGAACAACCATCGAAGCGAGAAATGACACAAAGCGCTGCGTTTTAAGAGCCATGAAGCCACTCATCAACAGAATCAGAGCTGTAGGTGACACAGAGGCTCTCGACGACACAATTACAGCACTCATCAAAGTCGTGACATCATCGACAAGCGATAACCAGATGCTCCAGGAGTCATTCAACAGATTCGCAGAGATAATCGACACATTCGTCAACGTGATTAAGCTTGATGTTTACGACAGCCAATTCGCAATCGCTTTAAGATCTGCCTTAAACTATATTCACATCAGTGATAGATTCCTCAAAGTCTACTTCAGCTATATTATGAACTCAGGACAAGTCGCTCATTACATCAGCGACATAGTCGAAGGAATCATCAAAGCTCCAAATACAAATGAGAGAACATGCTTCGCTTCATATATTGTCTCCACATGCATAAACAGCAACCTCACATTAGACAGCGCGAAGAGAATCGCTACATCATTCGAGGACAGCTTCATTAGAGTATTCAACAGAGCATCAGCGCCTAATTCTCATTGGCAGACAGCTGCAGAATTCAGAGCTGACTTCAGCGACTACTTCGGTGATATATTAGTCGCGTTGGTTTTCGCTCTCGCAACAACCAAGTCACAGAAGGTAGAATACGACACACTCTGCAAGTTCCTCATTGAGACATCATCTAAGTCAACTGAGAAGTGGAGAATTGACGCCGCTGTTAGAGGAATTGTTGCGACATTCGAATACCTCGAGAAACTCGACGACAGTTACAGATCAGACTGCTTGAAGAACGTCCCGAAGAAGTCTGAGATGTCCTACTTGTTCGAGAGAGCTTTCTCAAGGCAGCTGACAAAAGGCGACAAACTTTTGAACGAGTTCTACGAATATGTGGCCACTGCAGTTTATGACGATGAAGTTTATGCAAGAATTGTCAAAGTTGCACCAAAGAAATTCATCGAGAAGAACGGAAGACAGATATTCGACTTGTTCGTGAAGCGTCCAAAGTTCGAACACTTGTGCACTTTGCTTTTCTTAGTCACCAAGGCAGATATCTTCGAAGAAAAAGTTCTCGCCGTTGAAGAGAATATTAAGAAAGTTATTCTGTGCGGAAGACTTGTCTCTTCGACACAGAAGTGCTCAGACAAAGTCGCAGAGTTCCTCGCAGAAAACTTCAGCGACAGAGTTGTTACATTATGCGGCAGACTGTTCCAGAGGCAGCACACTATTCCAGCAGCGAAGCTCATTCTCAGCAAGCTGAAAGATGACTCTCAGCTACCTGAGACAGAAGACTTCGCCATTCTCGTGTTGTGGCTCTTCACATCATTGTCTTCTGACTCCTACAAGTTCATGGGAATCGCGATTAAGAAGCTCGCAAGCATGGCTTCAACATTCGACATACAGAAGTCTCGTCCAGCTGAGTTCGCTTTGAAGCTGCTCAAAGAGACAGACGAAGGAAGACACCTTCTCAGAGTTTTGACAACAGAGCAGATGGATGCTTTGTCTGCGAAGTTCGAGAAGATGAACAAAGCGAAGGAGAACGCAAGCAGATTCACACTTAAGACATTCGGAAACGCCAGGAAGGTAAGAGGTGGAGAGTCAAACAACGGGTGGGTAGATTTAGACGGATCTGACTCAGACAACGGAAAATAAATTTATTTCTATTCTTTATTATTCATTATTATTTTTATCAATAAAACCTACTGGGTAAAAAAAATATGCAGCCGCCATTCGATGAACTAGAACACTTAAAAAATGAAGTGTCTTCAATAAGGAACTTATTTTCATTAGAATGAAAAGAGGTTTTAACTGCTGATTCAAGAATATTGGAAAAGATGCATAGTTTCAAGTAGAAAGAATCTGCTTCATTGATGGCAAATTGCTTTTTGCGTATCTCAATTATATGATCAGGTTCTGTTCCTTCATAGAAGTCTTCTCAGGAATGTGACACAGTGTGCAAATGTCAGATTCGCCGAGTGAGTCGATTGTCAGGTAATGATAATCATTGAAAAGTGACAGTAATTTCATAAACAAAACAAAACATACAAAAATTTATTCAACAAGTGAAAATATACAAATATTATTATTCGTTGTCAGTGTTGTTACCATATTGCGCAAGGACTTGGTTAACCATCTCTTGTGGGACATACTGTGAGACAAGCATGAGTTCGTCAAGTGGCAGTTTGTCAGGTGACTGGAATCCTTCGATAACATATGACTTCTTTCCGCGACGTCTACCTCTACCATGTCTGTTAGATCGCTCATCCCTTCTATTGTCTTTCTTTGATGGAGCAAGGACAGCACTCCACGAGCCACGTCCATTGTCTTTGTAAAGGACTTCGACGCCGGTTGATGTCAAACCTCCTAAGCTTGCCATCCAGTCAAGGTCAACAAGCTGGACAGCAATGGCAGGAGGAAGAGTAGTTGGATCGATTTTCTCTGTTGGCTGATGCGTTAGCATGCTCTTCTCTGTCTCTTTGATGTCTTTAAGAGCGCGCTCAACCTCTTCGATCAAGATGTGCGCGTTGTCAATTGACTCAGAGAAAATGTCAAAAACCTCTTCTGCAGCATTGTGGACATTTTGCGAAGTCGTGTACCTGATAAGGACGGACTGAGTCTTGTCGTAGAACTGGTTATTGACGGAATATTCTGGTGCTTTGAGGCCAACGAACGCTGGCTTGCGGCGCATCATTGCTGATCGCCTGTAAAGACGCTTAAGTTCAGATTGGCCGTCTTGTGATGTGGCGATTACGTCTATGATCTGGCGGACAACTTTGCGAAGAGCCTTCGAGTTCAAATCGCTCTTGCTCGTCAAGTTCGATTTGACAGATTGCGTAGCAAGTGAACTAGTCGTTGATGACTTGCTGTAGCTGTGAACACTGATTGTGTCATTCTTGAGAACAATCGGTTTCTTGATTGGAGGATTAATCATCAACTTCTTTATAGGAGTCTTGCTTACAGGAGACAATGAGTGCTGCTCTATTGACTGCATCAAGTCGCTGTGCTGCTCAGGTGGTTTGGGCTTCATAGATGAATAAGATTTGTAGCCAAGGCCGTGCTGTATCTTAGGGCCTTGACGCTTGGGCTTGCTTTCGTTTGGATCGTCAATGCGAACGAAGCCGGAAAAGTCAGGGAATGGTTCTTCGTCGGCGACTTTCGGCGAGTTGTTGATCATTGGCTTCCTCTTCCTTTGGACATTGTTGACTGGCTCAGTGAGGTTCATCGCCTTGCTGATTGTCTGGTCGACTGACTGCTGCGAGACTTGTGGAGAAGGAGAAGAATCAGTTGTCTTGTCAAGAGGAGGCAGAGGCTTCTTGTTTGATATCTTAGGAACAATCTGCGTCTGTCCTTGGTTGTATATGATTTTGTTGAGCATGTTGCCCTCGTTGATGATCTTCTCCATTGACTGAGTCATGTTCTGCGCGCGGCTGTCGATGATTGGGCCTTCTTTCTTCTTTGGTTTAGGAAGACGCTTCTCGAAGACTTTGTGCTGAAACTGTTTAGGAGCTTCTGGTGCCTGATAAAGCTTTTTCTCTTTCTTTCCTTTGTTCTGCGGACGAGTTGCAATCTTAGTTGGCTGTGCCTCTTCTGGTTCTTCTGGATCGATTTCGACCAAGTCTTCGAAGTCGATGTGTTTGACTGATTTCTCGACGAACTGGAAAACGACTTTGTTGAGTTTGTCGAAGTCCATGACTGGTTTTGGTGGCTCCGGCTTCTTCTCAGCCCTCTTCTTATGCCTCCTTGATTTGTGAGATCTCTTTGAGTGATGTGTTGATGGTGTTTCGAGTGGAGTTTGGCCTTCTGATTTAGACTTTGTTGAACCTTTCGATGATGCCCTGGAATTTGTTGAGCCTCTGTCATCTTTGCGGCGTCTGCGGCGAGTGTGCTTGCTGCTGGTAGTGCTGGCAACTGTACTTCCGCTGACACTTTTGAGATCCTCTGACTTTGCAATACTTTTTGTTTCGCCGTCAACACTTTTAGTTTCTGGTTGTTCAATTGATGATTGTTCGCCCGAAACTGAGCTGGCAATTGTTGAAAGTGTTGCATCGCTGTCGCTGTAATAATACTCATATGAATAGTCAGATTCGAGTTCTTCCTCTTCATATGAATAATCATATTCCTCGTCTTTCTTTTCTTCTTCTACTGACTTCTTTGTTTCTTCTTCCTCTTTCTTCTCTTCTTCGTGCTCTGATGTACTCTCTTGTCCATCTTCTTCTTCATGCTTTTCTTCCTCTTCAGGCTTCTTGTTGTCTGACTCGAGCTGAATGATGTGTTCGTGCTCACGGAAAAGTCTGTCATCGTCGTCATCTGACGTTTCGGGATCTGCTGATTTGACTGATTTCTGCATAGAGCCACGGCTGCCCATTGTCATCCTCGTGACAGTCTTCTTCGGTGGCGGGGGCTTGTACTTTTTAGATGTGTACGAGATGGACGTCTCGTTTGCGAAGCTGACAACATCACTTGACTTAAATTTGGACGACGCAGTAGAAATCTTTGAGCCTTTTGATTTGACAGATTTGGTGTCAGTTACTTCTTCTTCCTCTGAGTCTTCGAAGTCCGAGCCACTCAAGAAATGCTCTGTCCTGTAAGCAGTCGTCAAGTTGCTGATTGGCATCGCGTACTTTTTCGTGTCAACGGCTGCCTTCATTATTGGAGCATTTGCTTCCGCTTTCTCGACTAAGACTCTTCTGACGTTGTCCAAGTTCGCGTCTTGGAGTGCCAGTGGATCCGAGAACAAGATGTCGACGAACTGTTTGTACTTAGTGCCAATGTCTGGGTCTGCATTGAGTTCTTCAAAGCTCTGCTGTCTTGTGATCGTGGAACTGAAGATGTGATCAAGACTTTGATGGACTGTTTTCCTTTCTTCATCATCTAGTATTTTGATTGCGTCGACTTCTTCTTCCTCTTCTTCGTAGTAGTCTTCTTCTTCGCCTTCTTCGACGATTTCGCCATACGAATCAAGACTCAACGCGTCAAATCTTCTGCGAGTATTATATTCTTCGCCATCCAGTTCTTCAATCGTGTCCTGAGACTGAGATAAAAATGAATCAGTTGTCCTGCTGGATGATGTTAAAGATATTCTTGATGAAAATGCTGAAAGATGGCGCGAAAAGTCTGCATGTGAAACACCAAGATTTTCTCGGAGTCCTGCAATACTTTGAACATTCAGCATTGGAAGAAGGTCCTCTTCTTCATCTTCTTCGTACTGCATGTTGACATTGAACTTGTTCTTGATCGCGTGGTTGATGACACGAGCGCGGCGGCCAACCCTTGGAACAGCAGCGAAAAGTTTTTTGTTGACAAATTTTGTCTGCACGTTTTCGTATTTGTTCGCTGTGAAAGAATCCGCTGTGACTTGAGTTTTCGCACCAATGCTGCTGTTGTCTGTGGACGTTTTAACTTTGAAGTTGTTGAACTGAGGAATTATGGGCTGGAATTCAAGTCGCTTCAATTTCATCGCGTATTCATGTCTCGAGTTATTGATTGTTGCTTTAAGAGAAGGAATTCGAGCATGGCAGCCTCTGATCAGCGAAAAGTTTGGATCATTGGCAAGTCCTTCACGTGTGCTGATGGCAGTCAACTGAATGATTGGCTTAAGATTCGATGTCAAATCATTTGTCAGTTTTTTGATTTGGTCAAATTGACAAAGATTCGAACTTGCTTTGAAATTCGGATTTTCTTTTTCGTATTTTTCAGCGCTTTCGTGGGCTGCGTGAGCTTTGATGATGAGGTTGTCTCTTGCCAGGCAGTTTCTCCTGTTCAGAAATGAATTTTTTGCGTTCTCTGTGATTGCTTTTTTAAGGGCAACAATTCCTGCAGCACTGGCAAAGTTGCACTGCTGAAGGAAGAAGAAAGCGCGCTGGAATGAATTCTTGAATCTCTCTGCTTCTGTTGAAGGGCAGAACTCCGCTGTCCTTTTTGCGTGATTGATGATTGCTACTCTCATGAATAGTGCTGGATTGAATTTCGTCGCGAGCCATGCTTTGAAGAAGAATTCTCTGGAATCTACTCTGTTCTTTGCCGTCGAAACATTTCTTTGCGCTGTTGTTGCTTCTTTGTCATTAAGAAGCAGGAAAATCTGGCGCTCACTGCCGGCTGACTTCATGACACGTTCATACATAAGCAGTGTTTCTTGTTTGAAAACGTCTGCAGTGAATAATTGAGGTGTGAGATAAGGTGGACCTTTTTTCCTCAGTGCTGCAATTGCTTTCTTCTTTGTGACATCGTATTCTGTTGTTTTGATGTTCTGGAAGAGGAATCTGTGCCAGTTTCTGCGGCGGCGGACATAAGCACTCCATCCAGCAAACGCACTAGAAAGAGCAGCCTCGTAATCGTTCTTCATCAAGTTGTAAACAAAGCTTAAACCTAATGATGGTTTCGCTTGCAATTTGCAATAAATGTAAGCGCGTGTGATTCCAGCTGCCCTGATATTTGCAACAAACATAGCCAGTGTTCGACGCTTCAAGTACAAATTATGTCTGTCTTGAGCGATTTTAAGCAGTCTTTTTAAATTCGAGTTTACTGCTGTCAAAGTTCGCCATTTTTGGATGATGTTATGCTGAAGAATCAATCGCTGCGTGTTTTGGAGGATGACTCTTGTCCACGCTTGATATGTGAGCTTCATTATCTGCTTGAGTCTGAAATTATCTGATGCAATTAAATCTTGCTGCAATTGATGCCTATCACGCATATGCTGTGAGAGTGCCTGAAGTGCATTGCGAGCGACGAAGTCTTTTCTCTTTTGATCAGCTTTGGCGATTTTTCCGAATTTTGCTTCTCTGTGCTTCATGTAGTTGTTCCATTCAGGATATGAATATGGGGTTCTGATCTTGCCGTATTTTCTGTTCTGAACCCAGCCACGCCAAAGTCCAAAACAAACGAATTGGACATTTGAGTGAAATTTTCTATATCTTTGAAAATCAAACGGATTTAAGAGCTCCCTTCTGGATTTTTCTTTTGACACAGCAATTCTCCACTCCATTATAATATCGCGGCACAGTTTTGCATAGAAAAATTTAACAAAAGATACTAAATGTTGTTCATTTATCTTTTGCGGTATGTATGCTTGTCCTGTTATTCTAAATGTTGTTTCTGACACAGATTTATAGTTCGGAGGAAAAGCTCTTCGGGAATTAAATTCTTTAACGAGGTGATTATATGCATTTGATCGATATGCTTGGTCTTTTAAGTTCGTATTTAGGAATAAAACATTGAAATATGCGCGTGTTAAGTTCCTTTTTGCACGAATTAAAGAATCATAAATATAGTGATACTTTGAATGAATGATATACATTCGAAATGTCTTCTGAATTTTAGTTGCTGCTGCGTTTAAGCGAGCTTCGTTGCCTTTATTTGCTAATTGGTACTTTAGTTTCGAATATTGATCCGATCCTACGTTATCTACAAGTAATGCTTGGACTAACACCGAAGATTTCGCAGTCTCATCTTCAGCTTCATCTAAGTATATATCTAATTCGTCCCGGCCATTATTCGACCCGCCGGAAACACTCATTCAAGAAAAAACGATTTTTTTTTGATAAAATTTTGACGTTTACAAATGTAAATTGACAAAATGACAAAAAATAAAACTGACATATTTAATATTGTAGAACCATTATCTAGGAGTTTGCTGCAAAAAATTTTTGGTGACTCATTACTACATCATCACACTGTGGCTCTATAGAAATATATCGTCCTTTTGCACTCAATCAGTCATAGTCTCCATTAACGAGGTAGTAACAACCATCGAAAAATGATTTTTTTTTTGTCAATCATTCATGCCTATATATATCGTATACCAAATTTCAAGCTTTATACTAGTAATTATAAGTGTTACAACACCACTATCTACTATGCTTTTGAACCAGATAGAATTTTCTTGCCATTGAAATGAATGAATATTCTTCTGTAGGTTTTTTTAGAAATAACGTATTTCTCTGTGGGTTTTTGCTTATGTAAACTTCAGAAATTATGGATTTGAGTTTTTGCAGTATAATATATTAAGCATAAACTCTGATAATAACGTTTGAGTCAAATGTGATTTACACTTCATTTGGTTTAAAAATGAGCAAATTAAGAACTGCAAAATTGGATGTTAACTTAAAATCGAACTATATCAGCTGTCTGATGAATGATGGAACAGGAAGGGTATCCAATGTTGTTGTAACAGATATGATTCCAACAGTAAATTGTAGTCCTTCTCAAAGGTTATTGTTTCCAGCCTTTAAGAATCAAAAGATCATCTTTAGTAGTACAGAAGTATTCATTAATCCTGCTTTGATGGAGTTTATTCCCAAGAAAATATTTTCAAATATTAATTATCCAGTAAACTTTCCAGGACTCAAGCGTATATTGTTTGTTAAGCGTTCAAACAAAATTATTCGATTTGAACACAAACTTTGGAATGCATTGCGAATTGTTCAAGAAAGGCCAGAGTTGTTCAACTTTTGTGGTGTCCGATGGTATAACATGGAAGTTTTTATGGTTGATATTAATATATTTGGACGTTTACTTGGTTCTTTGAGTCCATCAACATTATTAACTTCAGCTGCTGGATGCTTTGCATCTCATGGCTTTGAGGAATGTTCAAATACTATTCAAAATCTAGGTAATCTTAGAGCATATAAGCATAAAGAAGGAAAATTTAAATTTAATGCGAAAGAAGAAGAAATAGACCAGGTCAAATGGACTCGTCCTAATTCATAGTTTGTATTCTGTTTGTATTATAATATATGTTAGCAATTTAGAAAAATATCGAAAAAATCCATAATATATATACTATTTTTTATTACACTATATTAGTTGCGATGTTGACTTAGTTAATTATCCAATTCGACGATTAAACTCGTCAAATTATAAAATTAAAATTACTTCTTCTTTGGCTTGAACTCGTGGTAAATCTCCTGACCGACTTGGTACAAGATGACAACAATGGCGACGATTGTGAAGAAGGCGATAAACCATGCAACACCTTTCCTCCACTTCGGCTCATTGCGCTCGTTCTTAAGGTAGAATACAGCCGGCATCAAAAAGATGATTGTTGGTGTGAAGAATCCACCAACGACATCGAAGAAAAGAATAACATTCTCAGATGATGCAGCGAGGCCAGCAGCGCAAACGGAGATGGCTGTACCGATTAAAATCCATCTTAATGTTGTCGGTGGTTCATCCTTCCAGATGAGGTTGTTAATTGAGTTTCTTGCAGCCCAAACAACGATTGGAACTGATAAAACGAGAAGGAAGATGATGCCAGCAAGTGTGATCTTTGTGAAAACGTTGTGGTCATCGTATTTAAGGAGTGAAGAAGAGCGATCGAGCTTGCTGTTGAGATCGAGATAAGTAACAAGTCCGAAAACATTGTAAAGGATGTATGCTGCGATCATTGTAATAAGTGCAAGTTTGCGGCCACGACCGACTGTTGCCATTTTCATGTTCTCGATGGCTGGGAAATAGTTGAGATGGCAGTTATAAGCCATTGAGCTCACAGCAAGTGAAGTAATTGTTGCAGCGTTAGGGTTAAACCACTTGACTGCATGTTGTGGGTCGAATCCTTGCTCCTTAATATCAACAATCAGCCAATAAACAGCGTGAATAATTAATAAGAAGATACAGAAGGTGGAAAGTACAGCAATTTTCTCAAGAGCGTGTATAGATCTCAAGCAAACAAGTGGAACCGAGAAGCAAATGGCCATAATCATTGTCCAAAATGGAACGTTTCCCCAAACATCCTTTCTGCCAACTGTGCCAATTAATTTTGGCATGAGGCGACCATTCCAATGACAATAAATCATAGAAGCTCCTAATTGAACGCAAGTAATCATAACGTTAATAATCCATAACTTGTTTTGGCCAAATGTGTGTGCGAAAAGGCCACGGTAATCATACTTGTGTGTAAAATAGCCTGATTCAGCCATAAATGAAAGTGTAAAGTAACCGATTATTGCAAAACCGGCAGAAATCAGTGCGCTCAACGCGATACCTTGTGTATAGCAATATGGAACCATGAGTGTACCAGATCCAATAGCAGTATTCAATAGAAGCTGGAATGCATCAAATAACGATGAAGATTGGCTTTCCTGGTAGTGGAAAATCTTTTGTTGTTCGATATCACCGTCTGCAACAGTTGAAATCTCAGAAATATCCGACTTGAAATCATCACCGGCCTCGAGAAGTGGCTGATCTATCACTGTAGCCATTTTGAAAATTGAATCAAAAAATCACTTTTCGATATTTCGATTTAAAATTATTATTCTATAATATAACACTTCCGATGAGAAAAGTGCCAAACAATTGCTTTCAATTTGATTTTTTATTTTTATCGTTAGTTTTTGATTTATATTTATATCCTCGATGTGATGATAATGATGACAGATGTAAAATTGACAGTTGACTTTGCTTTTATTATGAGAAACGGATTCTAGATACTTGCTCGATTCCAAATATCAAGTATTGTATCTAAAATACAAAATAAACTTTTGAAAACTCGTTTATTTTATCTAAAAATATTATCAAATTATTTATTATGAGAGTAATATTCAAAATATTTGATTTGTTTTTGTTGAATTACAAACATGAAATTTCGTAACTATTTCGCATCATGTTATCAACAGCGACATACTCCACAGACCATTTTCATCGCACAAAAATTCAGGATTATCCGTGAAATGCAATAATCTTAAATGTTATATGAAGGACAAAGCCATAGTTCATTTGTTATTTTGCACCATTTCACTATGTATTACAAATTACACGTTCTCAACAAATATTATTGCAATTGATGAAATTCAAAAATCAAATCTCAAAAATATTGCATAGCTTATTAATGGTAATGTTCTTCTGCATGTTATTAATATACACATAAAATTATGAAAATTCAATTTAAAAATACAAATTCTGATAATTATAGACTGCTCTTGAAGTACAATCATTTAATACACTTAAAAACGCAAATACCATATGACATAGAATGAATATTTAAAAATAAATTAGATCATCAAAAGAATTGTCGTAATCATTGAGATAATGATTAGCTTCGTCTATTTGATCATTGAGATCAAGAGAAAGGGAATCAAATTCTAGTTTTGAAGATGAAAATGAATTGAAATTCAATGGAGAATCCTTTTCACCAATACTTAGTTCATAAATGCCATCACTAATGAAAAATTCGATGGATTTTAAAAAATCACCAAATTCTCCTTTTTTAAGTTCCCTTTGTTTTACAATATCCTTTTGTTCACTATTATCATTAGTAAAATAAACTCTAACAATTTTTGGACAATTTTTTCGAATTTGGTCTTCTTCGACTTTTGTTGGTTGAATCACAAAAGTCACTCCTTTATAATTTTTTTACAGGTATAATTATGATACGTTCCTTTGCTGTTTTATGTCTCGCCATTACAACAATTAAAAATGAAATGGAAGGCAATTGAATACTATTGAATCGTCTCAATTTTGGGTAGTTGGATTTTTTATAATGTTTACATGACAATTTTTATGAAAATCTGAAAAAGCTTTTTCCAAATTTGTAGCATTGCTTTAATTTTTTGAAATGTCGTTGTGATGAAGCATTCAAATTTCAACGACATTGCAACCAACTCGTTTATCACTAAGGATGTGGGAAAGTGGAGTGGGTGTAGAAACACTATAAATCGATTTTCTGAAGTTTACAAAATAAGTCGATTTTGAGAGTTGGATTCATGAGTCATGACTCATATGAGTGGTGAGCGCAAAAGTAATCTCATATGAATTAAAATAATCATATAATATTACTTAATGATAAAATCTGAATCTAAACGCATAAATTTAACGCATGCGTATATAAAATATCTCACATAACTTCTTACGCAAATATCTTATTGCTTCTCCTGACGAAAATCATAGCAAAATTAATCAAAAATGTGACACTCAAAAATCGAGTATGAATGTCGATTTTTGAAAAGTGACGGTGCAAAAGTCGTTGAAATTCTATCGATGTTAAATATTTAATAAGTGAGTGCATCGAATTCGGTCAGCTCTCAGTCTCAGCAACTCCAAAAAAAAAAATCAGAGACTCAATTTGTGAGAATATGAGCAAGCATAATGATTTTTCTCAGTTTGAGATTCAATTTGTGAATTGTGTAACGCATCAATGGACAGCATCTAATGTTTTATGCCATCTCTTAATGTGTTAGACATGGAAACAAGAATTTTGATTTTTTTTTTTTTTTTTTTTTTTGT